>JAYXIM010034174.1:0-217267 GCA_037575425.1 Anastrepha fraterculus | reverse complement strand
TTGTAGTCAAGATATTAGGAATTCTTTTCATATTCAGGAGTTCTTTTCATATTCAGCAACATCATTTAAAAGCGGATTTATTAAACTTTAAGGCCTTTTCTGTAATTTATCTCATCATGAATCTGGCATCTACCGTCGACCTGTTTTTTCTAAATACCTATTAATAACATTTTCCAAACAGTAAAGGATTTTAAGTAGGGATTGAATGGTCTGGTTTATGGGTAAAAATCATTAAATATTTGTAAAGCTTATTTAACTAAAATTAAGTCTTTTATAAAAAAAATGGGATAACGTAATATTTTTTGAAAATGCTAGATATTTGTATTGAGTTGGGGAATAAGCTCGTAGCGTTTTACCGAAGACTTTTTTTTAACAAAAAAACAATAATTATATCAATAAGTTAATCGATCATATATTCGCCGTTGCTGTTTACAACCCCTTCCCACCTCTCGACCAATTTCATGATGCCAAAAATCGCTGGTCAAAGAAGTTGTTAAGCCAGTTTTTAAGAATATCTTTGTTATCGAAGGTAACGCCCTTCATATGGTTTGACAGGGAGCGGGGAAAGATGGTATCGGTCGGTGCAAGGTCCGGAGAATACGGCGGATGCTGAAGGACCTCCCATTCGAGCTCTTAGAGTACGGCTTTGACGACTTGTGCAACATAGGATCTGGCATTGTCGTGAAGGAGTATGGTTTGACCATGTCGATCAGGTCTTTTCACTCGAATAGCTTCATTCGCGCGGTGTAGCTGGGCAATGTAGAGCTCCGTGACCGTGGCATTATTTTCGAGTATTTCGCAGTGCACAATGCCCTCTCAGTTCCACCAAACATATATCATGATCTTCTTTGGATGAAGATCCGGCTTGACTCTTGGCTTTGACGTATCTGCTGTCGCCACCCACTCCTTTCTTTGCTTCATATTGATGTATATGCACCATTTCCCATCTCCCTTGACGGTTATGTTTCCAATCCCGAAACAAGGAAAAGTTCTGGTAAATTGTGGATTTATAGGCATAAATTATATCAGAACTCATTATTTTATTTACTTTAATATACAAATGTTTAAAACAAGTTTAATATACTTTGTTCAAATTTAGTAGGTGTTGCTGTATTTTCACAAAAAAAAAGGAAAAAAAATATTCCGACAACATTAATCCTTGATGGCGCGGCAGGTTCTGAGAGAGAGTGAATGAGTAGTTTTGTTGCATACACCATATAGTCCTTAGCTTGACCTCGTACCCTTAATTATCTTTTGCTTCGAGTTTGGCAGAAACTCTTTAATGGAGTAAAAGAGGCCTGCGAAATTTCATTTTAACCACTCTTTTGCTCAAAAAAATTAAAAAATATTGTATCAATTTCTTTATGGCATGTTTATGATAACTAAAATAATACTACTAGTTATGTTCACACATTTCTATGGCATGCTATTATTTTGCAGGTATTGATAGCCGCAAACCATTTTTGTAAATAATGAGCCCGTAACGAAAACAAATCATTAACAACTACATGACCTTAAGATTTGTAATTCGAATTCTCAAAAAAACAAAAATAACAAAATTTATAAGGCATGTACACTCACCTATTTTGTTACATTTATGTACATATGTATTTTATATTATTATATATTAGGCTGGGTCGCTCTGCTTACAAACACAAAAAAACAATATATAATGGTTAAAAAATCGTGCCTTAGAAAGTCAAACCTAAACAACTTTAAAACTTACTTTCTCCTGGCAAGTTTTCAAATTAGGGTGAGACTGCCTTTAGTTGTTATGGCAATTGCTAACAATTTTGGTACAAAAATTGTGTCTCGCATGCTTGCTATACTATATTTTTAGAGTTATGTTACAGGCGGCTCAGTAAATAAACCCTAGTATTTAAAAATAAAAAAAGTTATATCGTTTCTGGACGGCAGCGGGTTTTATGCCATCGGGGTTTTGCCATTTTGGGAGGTTGTAGCTATCACTTCGAAGCAGGTTAGAAAGCACAGCCTTTGTATTACTAAACAATGTGCTCTGAACAATTACAGTCGCTACAGCAGCCACTTAATTTATACGTTGGCGACGAATAACCGTCACTCTCTTTTGGGGAGATTGCTGCAGGGTGTCCTCAAATATGTTTTTGCTTTGGTTTTAATGACAATGTTGACACAATGCCACAATTAAAAAACGAAGTGGATCATAAACCATGATTCAATTATTAGAGCTTTGCTCACTTGTGCCATTCGACACGCAGTTTTTTAAATTCTCCATTGATGTGTCACTCTGGCGAAACCATTCGGTTTCATCAGTTTGCACTTTACCACTCGCAATTTGCAGGCTGTGATTAATTAAAAGAACAAAATAAATAATTTGCATGTGCACTTCTGTTAGGTGTTTGGCCGAGCTCCTCCTCCTATTTGTGGCGTGCGTCTTGATGTTGTTCCACAATTGGAGGGACCTACAGTTTTATATCGGCTCCGAATGGAAAATGGTTTCTCATGAGGAGTTTTTTCATGGCAGAAATACACTCGGAGATTTGCCATTGCCTGTCGAGGTGATTAATAACATATTGCTAAATGCTATATTTGAAATGCATAGGGCTCGGATTATGAAAGTGAAAACAAATGCTTTTTCTAAAAATTTTACTTTGCTTTTTCTACAAATTTTACTATGTCTTGCTAAGGGAGCCCATTTGGCAAGAGGGGCCGAGAAAGCGCCTTACTGAGCAAACCGTTTATTTTTGAATCATACTCTACACAAGAACTTGTGGCGAAGTTATATTTGATGGGTGCAAGACCAGGTGAAATTTTAAATGCTATTGCGCGTTTTTAGAAAGCCGGGAGATTTAAAATCGCCACAAAAAAAAAAAAAACTGGTCGAAAACTTGCCCTTAGAACATGGGAAATGGTGAAGAATGTGAGTGAAAGAATGCGGCGAAACTGCGCTGTTTTAGGATAAAAGATCGGCAGAGATATGGGTGTATGCCACAAAGCGATATAAAACGTAATTAAAAAAATATTAAGATGCGTGCTTTCAAAAACAGTGAATTCATAGCCTAACGGAGGGTTGGAGAATAATGAGATTTAAGAGAAGTAACCAATTACTTCGGCAGCATTCAAGTGGTGATATCCTTTTTAGCGACGAGTTTATTATTAAATTATTCCTATTGTAAGATAGCCACAACGCCTAAAATCATGGGGTATATGCAGCAGGGATCGCTGATATCGCCGATTTAAAAATCAGTGGGACGATGTCAAAAATGTCATCCGTTATGCGATGGGGGTATTTCAACAAAAATACAAGTTAAAATTAACGCTGCTTATTATGTGGTAAAAATTTTAAGAAAGTATTCTTACCACTCACCCCGAAGCTTGCTTCCATCAAGAATTCGCTCCTATTCAAAAACCAAAAATTGTTCAAAGTTGGTGGAAAACGTGTTTTATTTCATCCCCCAAATGAAATCATTAGATTATTGCCTGTGGTGCTTTATGTTGGAAAAAGTGAAAAACATAAAGCAACTGAAGTTCGAAGAATTCAAGCGACGCTTACAGAAGATATGGGATGAAATACTTGATAAAGTCTTTCGAGACGTCTACGCCGCCCTCCCAAAACGTTTACGGCTGGCAAAGCAAAGATTTGAAATAAATCAATGAAAACGAAATGAAATATGTGGGTGCTGAAATAAAATAATGTACATATTTTCTTTTCAAAATCAATAACAGTTATTCGCCGCCATAGTGTATTTATGAATGCAGATATGACTTCCACCCGAAAATTTAGTAATATAAAATAATTATTCGGAAATAAATATCGAACCACACTAATCGTACGAGGAGTACATATTAAATGCCCATCACTGTACTCACGATTTGCCATTGGATCATATCAATGAAATCGAAAGTGAAAGCCATCTTTGGGGCTGTACAAATATGGCGGGCGACACTTTCGGTGTTGGCAGCGGACTTCTTACTCAATTTCTTTTATTCAGTATAATTTCATAATTACCTTGACGTTTCAACCTACTTGCCTGTATACATTTGATAAAAAACTTAAGTCGACTCAACGCTTTTTTCTGCCAGACAACAAAATTGCTTGCTTTTCTCGAAATATTTAATCAATTAATCATTAAAGCTGTAGCTTGAGTAACCACCTTAATAAAAGTTCCATAAAGTACTGCGATAAATCAGAATTTATGGACCTTAAAGTGAAACCTATTAAAGTCATATAAGTTGTTATGTCAAAAGTGCACAGATACTTACATATTGCATACAAATGCATATGCGTTTCTGTGAATAGAAGTACAAATTACCCTGAAGGAAAATCTTTGGGTCACGTACTTAAATGATGTACGGAGTGCAGAGGTGTGGCCAACATCAAACCGCTAACCGGCTCTCAGCGATTTGTGGACGCAACCAGGTTTGTGACGACGGTTTGATTATGTAAAAACTGAGGTTGTGTTGATTTTATAAGAAATAAATTAATACAGCCTTCGCTGCCGTCTGAACAACGACTGATTGGACAAGTGTGTGAATACAAGTGAAAAGAGCGGGCAGAACTCTGCTGTCGAATCCCCTATGACTTTGCGGCTTGGGTGTTTGGCCGCGCTCCTCCTCCTATTTGTGGTGTGCGTCTTGATGTTGTTCCACAAATGGAGGGACCTACAGTTTCAAGCGGACTCCGAACGGCAGATATTTTTTATGAGGAGCTTTTTCATGGCAGAACTACACTTGGAGGTTTGCCATTGCCTGCCGCTATTAGAAAAATGCTTTTCTTAATTTGGTGTTTCACCGAAATTCGAACCGACGTTCTCTCTCTGAATTCCGAATGGTACTCACGCACCAACCCATTCAGCTACGGCGGCCGAAGCTCCTCTCACAAACCTTATAGTCTATCATTCTTGAGGTCCTTTTGCCCTAATCACCTAGGAAGTGTAAATGTAACTATCATCCTCTTTTTTAGACGTCCTATGCTCCAATAGGAGCTAAAGAAAAAATAAATAAGTAAAGAAATCCTCTCTTTTGAACTCTATATAAATTTCTCTATATCTTTTTATCGATAGTGTCGAACTAACGGATGCATTTTTAGATGTATAGAACTATTGATGGAGACATCTGTAATATCGGGCGTCCAAGTTTTATATTCAATATATATGTATGTATAATATATAATTGGCGCGTATACCCTTTTTGGGTGTTTGGCCGAGCTCCTAATCCTATTTGTGGTGTGCGTCTTGATGTTGTTCCACACTTTGAGGGATCTACAGTTTCAAGCGGACTCCGAACGGCAGATATTTTTTATGAGGAGCTTTTTCATGGCAGAAATACACTCAGAGGTTTGCCATTGCCTGCCGAGGGGCGACCGCTTTCAGAAAAAAACAATAGGGCTCATCTTTGGTTTTGGTTTGAGAATAAGCAAAATTTGCTATATTGTGAGGGAGGAAAATCCTCACTATACTTTCAAGACCCCATTACACTCCAAAAAAGTCCCCAAATTCACCACTTTGAGTGATTTTAACGCTGAAGATATTATTACTTCATACATTTTCGAAACTGCAAGTGGAGCTAACATTATTCTACTACAACTTTTTCGTTTCACACATCAATTCCTATCGACTAGGGCTAAATGGTTCCACCAATTCCATCACCTTATTGGGACAAGGTTTTGGAGACTGAATCATTTCAAGAAAGAGGCCACCCAAATTGCCGTCTCATGCTCAAATTACATCTCTTGGGAATCGAAAACTTAGGCGACAAAATATCGAGCGCTATTATCGGCGTACGGCCGGTTATGCTGGAAAATGTATACATATGTATATATATATATATATATATAATTGGCGCGTACACCCTTTTTGGGTGTTTGGCCGAGCTCCTGCTCCTATTTGTGGCGTGTGTCTTAATGTTGCTCCACAAATGGAGGGACCTGCAGCTTCAAGCCGACTCCGAACGGCAGATATTGTTTATGAGGGGCTTTTTCATGGCAGAAATACACTCGGAGGTTTGCCATTGCCTGCCGAGGGGATATGTATATACATACATCGCATGCTATTTGAAAATATGTAATAAAAAAGTACTTTTTTATCTGTGCACTTTTGACAAATAAAACTTATTTAACATTAGTAGTTTGTTATATAAATTAATTCTAACTATTCGTAGGAAAAATGTGTATTTCAGCCTTTATTGAAATGGATGCTCAAACTTTAGCTGTGAATAGTTAATACTTGTATATTGCAACGGAAATCAGCGGAAGAAAATCTTAACTCTGTGAAGAGGAAAAACCTGCAATGAAAATATTCAAGATTTCAAAGGATTTTCTGCCTTAAATTATAAAAACAAGCATGAAACTCGCTCACGAAAGCACAAATTATCCGCTAAAGACGATTACAAAATAATACGTTGGTAATACATTTGGATCAACCAGGATCATCCGCAACGACCTTACTTTGCCAGTTAAGGGAGTATTCTAGTGTAGGCGCATGAATTTCGTCCGGTTTTTGAAGCGCCGAACAAAGGACAAAAAAAAATTACCATCCCTTTTTTTTATCATTCCTTTATCGATTATTAATTATTACATTAAAAACTAACGCAAAAAAAATATTAAAATTGACAAAATTATGCGCAGTCAAAGTAAGGGGTCAAAAAGAAGAGGGTGCATGATTCTAACCCTCCTGGTGATCTGAAAAAATTAAAGCCAAACCGATTCTTAATTATTATAGATGCCGCTATCGAATGAGCTTTGACCAAGTTAAAATTTTTTTTTTATAATGTGGAAAATTTTCATAATATGCAAACTTTTTTTTTGCATATTTTTTTAACAAATCCGATTTTTTAAAATACTAAATGCAAAGTAATAGTCTCGAGCTAGGTTCATCCCATGAAGGAATTTATAAGGAACATCCTTCTCAAATTTGAAGTAAATAAGTGCATTAGAACTCGAGATATCCTTACCGCCAGCTCGAAAAAAGTGGTTTTGAGAAAAACGCGTTCAAAGTTTTCAGATAAGACGGATCGGAACCGATGCCGTGTCACCAAAAAGCTTTCTATTCATGAAATAATAGGAAAAAAAGTCCTTTTAATGACATATTCTTAAATGTCTAAGATTTGAAAATATACAAAAAATTTAGATTTTTTCAAAATTCTACACTCCGTTAATTATTCGCAAGAGGTCCGAAAAGTAATGCTACTGATAAAAACAAAACACGTGAAACCCCGTATAGGGTTGATTGAGCTGCGGAAAAATAAATGCAACTTAAGTGATTTATTTTGTGCCAAAATGTTTTGAAATAAAACCGTTATTTTATTGAAAAATTTGTCATTACATATATTTCAAGGCACTACTATTATTTTGTGAAGAACTGTATGTGGAAATAGTAGTTTGCATTGAAGAAAACTTATCTCTGTGCTGGTTAAATTTGCATTCAGTTTTTTCGTTCTCCTGTAAAGGAACAAGTATATGAATTAAGTGCTTTCTGAATTAAGGGAACGATATGTAAGAATTTAAAGGTTTAAAATCAATTTAGAAATCTGTAATTAAACTCACATAAATAATTGTCAAGTAATTGGTTACTTTTTTTCTTAAATTTTTACACCAATGTAATGAGCTGTTAGTGAAAAAATATGGAACGACTTTGAATATTTTTAAATAAACCCCATTTTGATGATTTTGAAAAGCTATTGACTTCGTGCCAGTTCTGAACTAGATTTTTTTTCTACTTTAAATATTCTCTGCAGGGTATGCGCAAACTTGTACTCATATGTATGTATGTAGATACGTTCCATGTATGAGTTTATGGTATGTATGTATGTTTGCAATGTTTGGTACGTGTTTTTTATGCTTAGTTTATGTTTTAAAATGTACCTGAGTGAGTTGTTAATTAGTTTGCAGTTTGAATGGTCACAAGCGAAACTGGCAAAATGTTTGCCAGTTTTGAGATAGTAAATTTGGATTCAAAATGTAACAAGTGACTGCAATAGAGCTAATCGATTACGTACTTTTGCGCATATATATGTGTACATACATAGTATTCATACAGCTGATTTCATATGCTGCATGTGTAGACAGACATAAATGTCGAGTATATTTTTTCAACATACACATTTTTTCAGTTCCTTATTCAGTTGGTGAAAAACAGTATTTATGTTAAAAACACTATACACAAAATTTGGAAATTCACTTTTCGGCTCATACTAGTTTTTGACTTAAGAATAAGAGCTTTTATTTATTTTTATTTTTTCCTATTATAGATATTTTTAATAGTTACAACGCTCGACATCTGAACTGCCTGCCAGTACATAAGATATGAAAAATCCTATACTAAAATATGCAAGAGTGTAGAGAGAATAGTATATAATATAAAAACAAAAAAAAAACAACATACTCGAAAAAATTGTAAATATTAAAAAAAAGTTTATGGGGAAAAGAATTGAGAAGGTAATAACAGACCGTTACTCGGCTCTCATCGAATTTGACGGACTCAGCTGATAAGCTGAAGTAACTGGAGTCACGAAGACGTTTGTTTACGAAAAAACTAAGATTGTGTTAGTGACATACGAAAAAAATTAATACAATGTTACTTCATTGCCGACTGAACAACTACTGATTGGGCGAGTGTGTGAATACATATGAAATTATCATGCAGAATTCGGTTGCCGGAGAATTTAATTATACTCGCCAGTGTATGTGCATAAAGTTGTACGCCACCTCCAAACGGCAGCTGGCTTTTTACAACATTTAGTAGAAAACCATTCATTTCAGTGAAGTTACACTGGACGAACAATTAGCTGCCTTTTGCGAATTGGAAGTCATCCCAAGAAAAGAAAGGCTTAGTGAAGATGACGTCTATTGCGAGAAGCTATACCGGACCACTACGAAGCGCAACAAAGAGGGAAATTATACTCGTATCGTTTCCTTACTATTCAAACAGGATTTTTCATTAAGCATTAAGCTGGGACCGTCACTTAAGAACGCCTGCACTCAACTCTTCCGTAATGAAACGTGTCTCGCGAAAAAACCGTATCTGCAAAAGGAGTATATTAGAGTGGTGTCGGAATATGGATCATAAGGTCATATGGACAAAATAATAATCATTTAACACAAAAAAACGCTATTGCCTGCAGCGAGCCGACTGTTATTACAAAAACCTTTTCCATCATTTGATATTTCATGCTTAAAGCGGGTTTGGAGCTCGGGCCTTACTGAATTGTAATCACGCACCAACCTATTCGGTTACGTCGACCGCCGTATAGATTTTAATAGACCGAGTGTTTTAAAATAGACAAGGAGAGATAAATATTTATAAAAAATGGCTTTATTGTTTTTTAAGATATTGTCCATGAATATCAATGTGTCTAATTATTCCGAAAAACAAACAGGCGCCCATTTGCATCAAAGAACTTTGTGCTCGAACAATATTTGTCTTGAAAGAACTCCGTTGTTGCTTCGTTTCGAGCTCATTCGCATAGATACATGGTTCATGTTTCAGCGCCTATCTCGATCTTATAGCCATCTCTGGATGCACCGAGACCAAATTTTGCTAACATTTCTTAGCACCAATCGATGTGATCTGCGCATTTTTCGAATAATTGTCTAATTATGTGGTATGCAATGCCAAATCTTCATGGAATATTAAATGTATAAGAGTTGAATTTATGCCCAAATATCCTTAAATTTCATGATATGGCCGCGTGCGACTTCTTTATGTTTACCAAGGTTAAGTTGGCACTTCGTGGAAGGAGATTTCAGTCGATAGAGGAGATCAAAGAGAATGCGACGAAGGAGCTGAAGGCCATCCCTTCGTCGGCCTACCAGGGGTGCATGGAGGACTTGGTTAAACGTTGACACATGTGTGTTGCTTCAGACGGGTCAAATTTTGAAGCAGATAAAATAAATTTGCCTGAAATTTAACTCTGTTTGGTTTTGTTTAAACATACCCTGTACTTTCTGATCATGGGGTATATTTATATATGTTCTATATATATATATATTTATCTATATATATATAATTGGCGATTACACCCTTTTTGATGTTTGGCCGAGCTCCTCTTCATATTTGTGGCATGCGTCTTGATGTTGTTCCACAACGGGAGGGACCTACAGTTTCAAGCCTACTCCGAACGGCAGATATTTTTTATGCGTAGCTTTTCCGTGGCAGAAATTCACTCGGAGGTTTGCCATTGCTTGCCGAGGGGCGACCGCTATTATTTGGGTGTTTCACGGTGATTCGAACCTACGTTCTCTCCGAATTCCGATGCTAGTAACGCACCAATCCATTCGGCTACGGCGGCCGAAGAGTTATTTTCTGTTCTGACGTCACGGTCCGTGGGAAGGCGCAATCTTGTACTCTATCGTTCTTGTTTGTGACGTAATAACCATAGATTAAAGTCATTTTGAACACTTTAAAAAAACGGAGTATTTTAGGTTAGGTTGAATTTGTTGACTTGCATAGACCGGTTCAGTACATAGCGATACCAGATAGAGTTCATTAGTTATGCTTTTTGAAATACTCCATCCGCATGCTGCCAGTTTCTATTGAGAATTTAAGGAGACATTGCAAAACCACTGCTGAGATGTCTTCAAACCCGTCAAATGGTAGTGCCTGCAAATATTTAAGCGGGTTTTGAATAACGCGTTTGCAAAGGAGATGCTCTAGATTTTCATTTGAGATCTGCTCCCTACATTTCTTGCATGAAAAACGGGTTATATCGTGTTCCCTCTGTTGCATCCGTGAGCTAGAGCGGAGAACACAGAAAATGTTTTGGAAAATCAGGGTTGCAGTATACGATAAAATAATATGGTAAAATTATTTTTTTGTTAACCAGAAATTCGTGTAAAGATGCCCTTTGCATATCCATTCCAAAACAGAAAAATAATATTTTTTTGGTTCTGCCGCTAAAATCCATCCATGTACTTTAAATTAAGTGCTCTACCGCTTCCACTCATACGACATATGAGATAAGACGCGCATGCGCTGCTTGTTTGATGAAATGTCGATTTGTTATCGTTCCCAGCTTGTTGGCCTCTGTCCTTCGTCTACGTGGAAAATTTTCCGGAATGATCTGGACTTACGTGCCTATTTAGATTTATTGGAAAAAGTAGCCAACAATTGGACTGATAGAATGAACCATGTAACTCGTAGCCGCGACGGACATATCGGATATAATATTAAAAACAGAAATGCCATGAAATCATCTACTAGATTATAATATTAAAAAAATCACTTCATTAATATTTTTGTTGTGTATTATCACTCTAAGTTCTCAAGGTTTAAGAAAACACCCTTTACTTAGAGAAGACTGGTTCCTTGAATTTGCATCAAATGGCTATAAAGAATAACATTCTACGTACAGTTTAAATTGGTTTCCAGTTTAAACATTCAACTTTAAACTAATTAGACTGCATGGAAAATTATAATAAGGTGTCTAATAAAAAAATTTACTTTTATAATATTGGATAATAGCCACCAGACTTTCAACATTTAATTTTGCAGCAATGCGTATGCATTAAATTTTTTTCGTTTAATTGGTAACACCGAATCGACAGAATATTATATAATAGTGAATGCATTCAATATACCGTTACTCTAAAAATATAAGTGTAAATATAAATCTACCAACGCTGCTTTTTTATATATTTAAAATAGTTACGCGTATAATTTATCATATTTTGACGACCGCGTCGACGTTTAGACTCGTAATTAGCTTTCAAAGGCCAAAGCTAATAATAATTTTCGCCATCATATTGTACAAATTCATGTTTTCAACGTATTTACTTTCAACCGCTTGGACGTAATTACACATTACGCATACGTGCTCATTACATGACATGTGTACATATCAGGTAGGTGGAGCTAATGGAGTTCATGGACTGCATTGTAGTGTGTGCTTAGTGCTCAAACCATATCCCGGCGTCGGGAAATCCCTTAAATACTAATGCGAAGTTTAAAACCATTGTAGCTTGTTGGTTTATCAGCTTAGTGCCATGCTCTACCTCGAGCCAACTTTTGGGCGAACTTCTATTACTTTACAAAAAATCTCTTACTCAATATTGTCAAACAGGCGTTATGGTGCTTACCCACCTCATTGTTTACTTGAAGTTAGTTATGTGCTTCTTGGTGGCTTCTTCTCGCTTGTTTGATGGCTAGCAAATGAGCTGCATTTACAGAAGGTAAATTAGTCAAGGATGATAGGTAACAAGGTTTGCCATCCGAAGCAAAATTGTGAGACAAACTTCGGCTGCTACATCATTAGGGATGCGGCAGCAGAATTGCACCCGGTCATTTCAAACGTATTCTTTCTCGTCAAATCAGAGCGCAATGAAGTGAAATGATCATGGGGTGCGTTGTTTTTTTCTTATATCACCAACACAGTCTTTGGCGTAAACAAGCTGCCGTTACATCGCATAT
The DNA here is from genome assembly GCA_037575425.1 of Anastrepha fraterculus. NCBI lineage: Eukaryota > Metazoa > Arthropoda > Insecta > Diptera > Tephritidae > Anastrepha > Anastrepha fraterculus. The sequence continues at coordinate 204,884 of JAYXIM010034174.1, read as the reverse complement.
GATGGCAGCAAATCAGCTGATTCCTCCAAATCGCTGAGAGCCGATTAACGGTTCGATGTTGACTACCCCTGATTTTTCTCCACCGTATAGAGCAGCTAAAGGCACTAAATGCAAATGAGATGCGAATGCAGAATAAGTAATATACTTAAAAATTTAAATATTTAATAATATAATAATATAAATAAAATATAAATTTAAATTTAAATTTATAATAAGACAGATATTGTTGTTCAAAGTGTTAATATCGTATGTGTATGGCGATATTGATAACAGTAACTCATTATATAGCTCATTAGTCTTTACTTTTATTTAAGGAAGCATAGTAAATTGAAACTTTGAAGCCGTTTTCCTCGACATTTTAATTTTTTGGATCATGACACTCTTTCAGTAAATGAGGGATTTGTATACATTTTTTTGATTAATAAAATTGAAATCTTTTTGTCCAGTGGCTTTATCTAGTCTACAGCGGATGTATACATCTTTTTCGCTCAAATTGAATGGATTAAATTGTTTCTTATATATTTTTGGGGTCCTTAATAAAAATTCATTGTTTGTGTAAATCCATGGTTTCACGGGCTAAATGGGAAGTGGCGTCATCTTGTTGGAACCAGCGTCATGTTGTTGTGTAAATCACGGACTTGTATTTCCGGCATCAAAAAGTCGTTCATCATTGTGCGATAGCGTTCACCATTCACTATTTCATTGGTACCAGCCTTGTCTTTTAAGAAATATGGGTCGATGATTTCTCCAGCCATAGGCGCGCCCTACGGCTATTTTCAATGAATGTAATGACTTCGGATTGCTCTGCAGTCCAAATACGGCAATTTTGCTTATTTACGTGGCCATTGAGCCTAAAATGGGTCTCATCGCTGTACTCCATAAGGTCGCCTGAACGCGCGATGAACACTTTTCATAGAACGTCGATTTGCGTAATAGAATTGTATGATTGGTAAACGTGGTTGAGGCGTCAGTCTTTCCATGATGAAATGTCAATGAATATTGAAAAAATTAGGTACTTAGTTTGACAGTAGTAACGCGTGATCTGTCAAAAAACCCTATTGAAAAAAGTACCTCCAATCAGATTACCCTTTATAACTTAATGCTATTAACTGTAAATGTAAATAACTTTTTGACAGCTGTGTTTGAAGTGTATATTGTTTTTGTTCTTTACGTCTGTGTAAACTACTATTTTCTACTAATGGCTAATGAATTATTTATATTAGTCAAATAAAACCAAAGATTGAAAGAAAACCATTAAAAAATACACATTTTCTGGAGTAATATGTCTGAATTTCGGTAATTAGTAGATATCAAAACACTTCCTTGACAAATTGTATCTACATACATAATTTGCAAATGCAAATGAAAGTCATTGAAAACATCTTAATGCTACGTATGCACACATAACTTTAATTTAGATATAAGAAAAAGGTAAGGCATTTCATGCATTCAGCTTAACATAGTGCCAAATGCAATCTCTAGTAAAAATGTTTATCTAGTGCGGTGGACTGTTAAATAACGGATTAAATAAAAAATAAGTTTCTTACAAATGTTAAATAAATTTAGCTGAAAACTCCTTTTAGTAAAATTTTACATTAGAGTAAAAAACATCATTAAGTAATAACTGCCAACTAACTTCATAACTTGAAAATATCGTTTTTTAACCCGGTATGCGAGTATACTTCATTTAGTGGCGTAACAGAAAATGTCTTATTCGCTTATGTTTTAAGTTATAAATGAAAAAAAGCTTTTACCGCGGCGCCAACGATATGGGAAATCTCTACAATAAAATATTTTGAATATTTAAGATTTAAATTTAAGCCAAATCAACTTCATGTTGAGTTTTCTTACTAAAAGTTTATTTATACACAGGGTAAATCTAGTTTAGGAGAATTACTTTTATTCAATTCAAAGTAAAAAATGTGTGAAAATAAAACAATTTAATTTTGCTCGATATGACCACCTTTTGCTTTGACTATGTTCTGGAGACGGTCCAGAAACGAATCGAATGTGACTTGGAGGTATTTTGGCCCACTCGCGGACAATGGTTTTTTTCAGCGCCTCGAGGCTGGTGAATTTTTTAGTTCGGACCTTGCTCTCCAAAGGCAAGCCCAAAGAGAGTAATCCATCGGATTCGCGTCTGGTGAATTTGAGAGCCATTGTGTGGACGTTATGAAGTTCGGAACGTTGTTTTTTAGCCATATTTGTAAGACGGTGCCGAATCCTGTTGAAACGTTCATGGTATACCACCGAAATGTTTGTCTGCCCACGGCTTCAAAGCAACTTCCAGAATACTTTCCCGATAATATTTCGCATTTACCTTGACGCCAGGCTCCATGAAAACGATTGGAGAGCGCCCATCTGCGGTTACAGCGGCCCAAACTATTACCTGTGGCGGGTGCTGTCTCCTGGTGGCCAATCGATGACTCAAATTCTCGTATAAACAGTCGGTCAAATAAACCGGCGGATGCTACGGTCAGATATTTTCAGTTCTTTCGCCATTTGATGGGCACTTCGTCGGGGATTTCAGCTAGTCGCTTCTTCACTTTTTAAACCATTTTACGTGACGTTGCAGTCTTCTGATGACCACCTCCATGACGTTTCGTGATGGTACTAGTATCATTAACTAACAAGTAATGGTGCGATAAACACAAACTTGATTTACCCTAAGGTGCTCGAGCTCACGAACAATTGCTGGTTGTGATTTTCCAGCCAAATATAATATAATAATCACACTATTCCATTACTGATTTTCTTTTTTCGCGTTTACGCGTTTACTCTGGGCAAAAAGCTTCAGCGCACTTTTAAACAATACTCTGGACTGTCATTTAGCCAACTAACAGACAGCTGATGCCCGTGTATCAGTTGCGCGAGCGGTCTGAAGTTGGTTACACTTCGAGTGCCATACACCCTGTATGTTAAAATATACATATATTATACATTAAAATAAACACATACAGCCATGGTCATATAAATAGCACATTTAGACTTTGAAAGCAAAGAGTTGAACATGTTTTTAAATAATTATTTTTTATTGGAGAAAAAGCAACATAAAAAATAAAAAAATTATTTACTTCCACTTTAAACCAAAAAAAAAAAAGGGTCAAAAAGAATTTCAGTTTTGATTTAATTTACGAGCACGTTGATAACTCACGAAACCTCCTGGACACATAAATAGCACATTCTAGAAAATTACAAATAAAAGCAAAAATAGTAAGCAAATCAGATAGTTAAGTAATAATATTGTTTTACCAGGCTAGTATTTTGAACTACATCCACCGTTTTTGATTACTTCTTCAAACCGTCGCTCCATGCTTTCTACAAGCTTGTGGCATCTTTCCTTTGGAATCGAGTACCAAGCCTCCTCAACTGCGACCCACAAATGACCAACGTTTTTAAAATTTTTGTTGGCGATTTTGACCTTAACGTCATTCCACAAATTTTGTATTGGATTGAGATCAGGGCTCTGCGCCCGCCAATGCAGTACATTAATTTTTTCTCTTCTGAGCCATTGCTTCACTGTCTTTGCAGTATGCTTTGGATCATTGTCCTGCATAAATGTCAAATTTAAAGGCATAAACTCAAACACAAATGGCTCCATTTTATTCTGGAGTACACCCAGATACTGAAATCTATCCATTTTACCAACCACGCGAACAATCGGCCCAACACCATGCCAGGAAAAAGCTCCCCAAACTATGATGCTTCCTCCGCCGTGTTTAATCGTCTTTTTTGAGAACCTAGGATTTAGGGCGCGATTTTTTGGACGACGTACAATAGTTTTCCCATCTGATCCCATCTTATTTATTTTGGTTTCGTCGGTCTAAAGTACGTTTTTCCAAAACTGAATAGATTGTCTTTGTGGGCTTTTGCAAAGGCAAGTCGGTGTTTGATATGTCTTTTTCAGAGGAGTGGTTTTTTCTGCTTATGCGACCAAACAACTGGGCTTCGTTACGTTGTCTTTCTTCAAGCTTTCTGGATACCTGTAGACCAGATTCTTGGTTTATTTCAAGCATTATTTGCCGTGCCGACTTAAAAGCATCTGCTTTGCTCTTGCATAATGTAGCTCCAATCACATTAACACCAGTTTTTTCGCGGCTTTGGTTTTCTTTCCGTCTTTTGCTTAGTAGGATGAATCTTTCTTAACTAAATTAAGAGCATTATAAACCATTTTCTGAGAGCATATCATCATTTCAGCTTTTTCCGTTTTGACTCATACGGTATATAAGAGCTCTTTTTATGCAATGTTTTCCACGTCCTATTTTTAGTAAACACTTTAAAATTTTATTTAAGAAACAAAAAATTATGCTAAAAATCGCTGAAATAATATTAAAGTCTTACTCTCCGCTGCACAAGTTAAAATGTGCTATTTTTGTGTCCACTTCAAAACAGCAATAAGCATAAATAAAATAGAGCACTAAAAATTCCTTCCACTAATTTATTTGATCCAAGCAAAGTTCGTACTAAAAACTTAACTTAACATGTAAGGTTCACACTTGTGCTATTTATCTGTCCATGGCTGTATATACAACTTTATGTTGAGTTTTTTTACTACAAGTTTATTTATATACAATATATTAAAATATATACCCCTATATCAATTCTTTCTTGTTTTTGTTTTTTATTTATTTCAGGTCGTCCATGGCGTCCGCATTGAGATGGCCGATGCGCCACATCCACATGAAGGCACTCACAGCCTGCAAAAACGCAGTACTGTTGTCGCTAAGCAACCGCTGCGAATTCTACTCTTCTACGATGAATCTGTTTTCAGGTTAGTCTTCTATATATTATCATATCTTATACATCTATTTTGTGCTAGTCTATTAAATTAGCGTACTATCTATTTGTATGTATGCGCTAGTCATAAACTAATTGTATTTAATAGAATAATAACTCAATTGGTTTTGCTGCGTTTGATGTGACTGCTACAGTTTGCTAAATATGCAGTTTCCATTGTAACCAATTAAATATGAACATATTATACAGGATGTGTGGGAAGTAAGAAGGCAAAATAAGAAAAAAATAATTTTTTAAATGAAATTAATTTTCTTAGTCAGCAATTCGCTAGTAAGAATAATTCTTTAAAAAAATTTAATTTAATAATGTGTTACCCTTTTGCAACAATTAATGTGAACTTGACAATTCATTTTTTTTTAATTGTAGAGAACATTATTAATTACTTACATCTAATAAATTTTGTAAATTTAAATTAAATATGACATCTTCACATTCATCGCCTTGGTTGGCAAGATTAAATTCTTCGCAACATAGTAATTCATTAATTTTTCTGAAGGAAGTGTGGAACGTTTGCGCTTTTGTAAGCATCTATTTAAGAATACTTTGGAAATTAATGGACCTGAAGTATCGACAACCCTATTAAATACGTCTAACAGATAATTGGTGCGGTTGATTATGTGAGCGTGATGCAATCTGTCAGCTTTGTATATTATAATATATTTTATGGTGCGATTCAGCAGCATCTTCACCAAAAGAACCTATTGAAAATACTATGTTTTCTATTATTGTACTTGTTTTGAGTACCTTCTGCTCAAATATGAACGAGACGTTATCAATAAAACGGTCCGCGGATGACATATGGCAAAAATAAATTTTTTGTTTTTTGGTAGGACTGTTATAAGCTTACATGTCACTATGTGACATATCACGCTGAAATTTGCCATGTAAGCTTATAACAGTCCTACCAAAAAACAAAAAATTTATTTTTGCCATATGTCATCCGCGAACCGTTTTATTGATAACGTCTCGTTCATATTTGAGCAGAAGGTATATAAGTACTTTATGTAGCGTAAAAGTCATTGGCAACCAGGAATAAAGCTCTTGAAAATATTTGTCTGTCTCAAACAATATGCTTCAAATTTACTTGAATTAATTTTGAACTGGCAGGATAAACAAATAAAAATTATTTTTAAACGAAATATAAGATCTTTGTCAACATGAGTTATTTCAGAAAAAATAGCAAGTTCAGTAAAAGCTCGACGAGCAGTGTTTCCGTCATTTGTGGAACCGAAGCCGCCTAATCTAGGTATGTCTTCGCTGCTGCACGCACAAGAAGATTAGTATCAGCTTTCTCAGTTGAAAGGTCTGCGGCTTCTTTTATTTTGCCAAATTCTGATTTTTCGCTGAATGCCACACGCGGCCGACCAACAATGTTATTAGTTACCACCAACTTTAACTCCGAATTTAGCCACTCATGATTTTGATTCTTAAAGACGTTTATTTTTCTGTGGCATTTTTTCCACTTTTGCGTTAATTTTACAGTAAAAAAATGTATTTTTTGCATTAAATCCTCCTTCATTTCATCAGAAATATTAATGACCTTAATTTATCCAAGAATATGATTAAAAACGGCACACATTTGTTTTTGTGAACGTTCTTTTCGCCATATCGCAAACATATCGCTTTTTTTATACCGAGGATACCTGAAGAAAAGTGGAATTGCTCTAAAAAGGCAAAAAATCGCAATTTGAAATAAATTGCCAATTTTAATTGTTTTTCAGTTGTAATTAACTCATTAAATAATGAATTATTTTCAACACAATTCGAGAAACGCGAACTCAAAGTTCACCCAGAACTGCTGAACTCGCAAACAAATTTATACGAAAAATTAGTCGGATGACTTTGACGCGTGCCTGTGTAACGGTGATTTTTATTAAGTGAAAATAAAATCCACGTACCTTTGTTTTGAAGTATTTCTAGTCACAAAACAACAACAAAAGTAAAACGGCACTTTTATTCTTATCACTTTTGCACAGCAAAAACGGTCATTTGACCTAATGTGCGCTGTAAAGATTTTCTGGAAGCTCTGCAAAATACTGCTCCATAATTTACCCAACAGCGTTACCATTGTAGTTTTTCATGTAATTATCGTACACTTGCTCAACGATTTCTGGTGTTTTTACATTTTTTTGGCATTCCATTACGTGGTTCATCTTCAACAAAGAGTGAATTGGTTGGTCGAAAGACAATTTTTCGCGCGCTCAAATGAAAGATGACATATTAAATGGCGGATAATTTTTGATTCTTTTACTGGTGTTTTTGCTGTTGTAACAGCATAAAAGCAGTCCTCTGCTGCTCGGTTCCTCTATTAGTTAATAGTAAAATAAGTTCTAGTACAAATTAAATTTTTGTGGTAGATTTTATTCTTCTAATTCATACTTAAATGAAATTTGCTGACCCCTTCTCAAAACAAGTATCGGGTGTTTTTTAGCTCAATGAGAACTATCGATATCGACAACTATGGTTGACAACTGTGAATGGCAAGCTGTGTTGACATTTCTGTTCAGTTACTTTAAAAAAAATGATATTTTCAAGATATTTTTGATAAAAATATTGCACTTCGACCAAAATGTTAAAATTTAAAGACCCGTGAAAAAACATTTTTATAAAATTATTGGCTTGTGTTATTGTCATAAACATAAAATTTACCAAAATATACAATAAATAAAAACTAAATAAAAATAAATCGTAAAATCTTGGCGGAGCAAATAAATTACTCTCCTTTTTTCCAAATGAAACCACTCACCTCTCAGCAGGCAATTTTCGCCACAAGGCTATTGAGGAGATTACTGTTCGGAATAACTTTGCTTTAGTTTTAAAAAAAAATTAACTTAAAAAAAAACCAAAAAAATAAATAATTAAAAAGTGAGATTAAGGGTTAAACATAAGTAAATGAGGGGTTGTACATATGTGCCCATAATAACGTAAAAAATATAAATGTAAAACATATTTTTGCATTATGCCACCTATTTGTTTAGAATTTTATTAGTCTTGATTAACCGAAATTTATTATGAATATGAAGTTTGGTGTAAATTTCATACGAAAATGTTATTTTTAAAGTTGGAGTTGACGTAGACCATTTTCAAAATTCCGAATGTCCTATAAATGACTCATTTGAAACAATAACTTTGATGAAATCATTTATAAATATTTATTAATTATTTTTGAAAAGTAATGCATTTTTATTATTTCCAAAAACTGGAGGGATATATGTATATCTGGTAATAAACACATAATAACTTTATAGTTTTCTTCCGTTACTGGTCTAGTGGTGTTGTATAATGGAAGTAGTTTAACATTTCCTTATAGAATTCTATAAGTAATTTGCTTTCATTTTTCATTTATTTTCGTTTCTATCAACCCAAAATCATACTCATTCGGTAGAAAGGAATGAAGTAATGCGAAAGCAGTTCCAGGATGACCGACGGTTCCAAACTAGAAGGAGTTTTTTAGTCTCTGGACATACCATTGCTGCGATGGTAGCTTCGATGAAGCATTAGGCCTTTAAAAAAAAAAATCCGCTTATTATGTACAATACTTCAGAAACGTGTCAAAGAGGGCCGGAACCATTTTCAGTTATGCTTACAAAATTTCTTTAAATGTTTGTCTTAGACCACTTTCATAATTATGGGCACATATTACTAGGTATGCCGCGGCCGCCGTGGCCGAATGGGTTCGAATCTTGGTGAAAGATTAAATTTAAGAAAACGTGTTTTCTAATAGCGGTCGCCCCTCGACAGGCAATGGCAAACCTCCGAGTGTATTTCTGCCATGGAAAAGCTCCTCAAAAAAAAAAATCTGCCGTTCGGAGTCGGATTGAAACTGTATGTCCCTCCATTTGTGGAACAACATCAAGACGCACACCACAAATAGGAGGAGGAGCTCGGTCAAACACCCAAAAAGGGTATACGCGCCAATTATATATGTATATATATTACTAGGTATGCAAGTGTAGATTATTGTACCTCTGTAAAAGAATCGGTCGTTAATTGTATCGTAATCGTTGTAACTGTATAAGCATATTCAGTCCATGTAGTTTTAATTTAACAACTTGTTTTAATTCCTGATACGAAACATTTAGGTATGATATGTTGATAAATCCAAAAATCGTATTCGATTTATATTAAATGGTTTAACAGTGATTAAGATAAACCATATAGGGACCTAAAAACCAATTTCGTGTGTGAAAAGCAAATAATTAGATGTGCGTATGTATGAGTGTATGTGCGAATGTATAATATGTATGGATGTATGTAAATATATAAAATATCCCAGTAGCGAATGTTTTGTTTTCTTGGTTCACGTAGTATTGATGGACGAGTGGATGTTACGCCTGTCGATTCCTGCTGGATGCTTGAGACAAATTAGACAGATTTGAAAGTAGAAAATAATAAAAATAACTTCAAAGACTTTAGGATTCAATGATAAGAGCTGGCGATGAATCATGCAAGATGGCGCAAAATTATTCACCCCATTCGAAGATTAATAATTTTTGCAAATGGCGTCGTACGCCAATCATATTTGACACTCTTGAACTAGACAATTGCAATATATGAACAGACAAGCAATGGAGAACGTGAATAATAAAATAAAGGTCTTCATCATTCAAATTCATTTTGCTTTATTTAATATAAAATGTATTCAAAAACAAAATTGGGTGATTGCGCCACCTTTTTCGTAGAATCTACAATGAATTTATTTATAGGGCTGATTATCTGGAAATTTGCATTTTGCTATTGTTGTGCACTGTAAGTTGAGACTCGCAGTTGCGTTGTAGCCAATGCACTGTGTGAGCTGGAATGCATGCATTGTTGATTTTGTCGAAGTGAGGCGACGAAACAGCATAAATTGGTTTTACAATTCCGGGAGTTACTGTTTAACGTTTTTAATTTCATTGAGTTTTACTGCGTACAAAATTCTAAATCCTAAAATTCCTTTTAACAGCTTCCTATGAAAGCTGCTGCTTTGCCGAATTTGCTTGCTTGTGAGGTTTGCAATCTTGTGAGGGGTTCGGAAAATCTTTTTCAACATGAATATTTGTCTATGGTTTGCAAATTTAAAGATTGTTTATACAAGTAATTATTAATTTATTTATTTATAAAAGTAAACAATTTTAAAATTTAATTTCTGGCACTAGCAGTTGAAGGCCTTCGGCTATAAGTAAGCTGACTATATTTCTATAGGATTTTCACTTAGCCGGGCATATATTGCAAACCAGATTAATAAACCTTTAATATTGCTTATTTGCTGCAAAAGTGTCATAATAAAAAAAAAGTATGTTCATTTTCGGTTAAGGAGCTTTGAAAACAAGTCAAATTGCCGGATTTAGAGCAATAAAATTGCACGGGCGATTAATCAGGTTTCTCTGGTGTGGATTTTGGTACGGCGCGCCGATATCTTCGGCCCTTCATTTTTCGAAGATGCGCAACGAGCTGTGCTCACTGTCATCCAGCTGCGCCTTAGCGCCCATTTGGCCGAAATTATATTCCATACATAATGATCTCGAATGCCTATGAAAAAAAAAGTTCAAGTGCTCTTAATGAAAAACCCTATCGAACTTGATTTTTTAAATATGCAATCCTCTTTCATATTTGAGAAAAACAAAATAACTTTTAAAATAAAACAAAAATAAGAGGATATGCTTTCTATGGGGGTTTTCAAGAAGAAACGTCATCTTATTTTATATTGGCAGAGTTTGACATTTGACGTACACCACAAATAGGAGGAGGAGCTCAACCAAACACCTAACAGAAGTGTACGCGCTAATTTTTGTGTTTAAGTGATAAAAAACATTTAATTGGGTTTTTTTACTTTTCTACATTCTACAATTATATACAAACAAACGCATTCATGCGTACATAAAATTCAAAAGTTCGAATTCAATAAAATTAAGAAACAACCATTTAAAAACGCTATCGATGTAATAAAAATGCAACGATAAACCGCCACTTTAAAACTAATTATGCTTCAATAATAATTTAATAACCCAATCGTTTGAGAACGTGGGCCGAATAAAAACCGGCGTATTCGCAGTTGTTAAGTTACCCAGGCATTGTCAAATCGGCTTCCAATTTTCTTCAAGCTTCCTGGTCTGAGTTGGTGAAATTTTCACATGAATATGTATGTGGGTGTTGTGTGAATAAATTTTTAATAAAATCAGTTTTTTTGTACCTAATTTAGTTGAATGCATAATTGAAACCTAAATTCGAAGTGAGAACAAGGCAAAAATAAAATAAATAGAAAAGGTTTTACGAAATCGACTTTACCGCTTATGGCGCAACATCTTCTAAAATAAATTTCCAAAATACGAATTTGTATACACTTTAACGCTAATATCTATGAACAGAAGCTTCGATTTATTTGAAGCTAGTCTCTCCTGGAAAGTTTTTTCGACATACCAGCTTGATTAAAAGTTCTCGGAATATATTCAGAAAATGGTATGCAAGAAAAAAGTTTATTCCTCAAAATTGATATTATCGCCGTAAAAGTACTCCTCATCAATTACAATAAATTTAGGCCAGCGTTTGATCCAGCTCTCGAAACATTTCTGCAGTTCTATATTTAGTATAGCCACCAGAGCCGTCTTCGAGTTTTTCATTACTTCTTTTCGGTCGTTAATACGCGTTCCCCTTGTAGTTTTTTGACTAGATCAAACAGAAAAAATCGCAGAGAGCCATATTAGGTGAATTTGATCGGTGCAAAATCCATGAGCTGTTTTCCCACAAATCCTTTTTTTTAAGCAAAGTGATTAACGTGATTATCTTATAACGCTTAAATAATAGTCCTTATTAACTGTCTGACTTTGTGGCAAAGTTTCCGTTGCAACCTTGTAATTGTTGGACTGAAAGCGACGTGTTTTCGTACTCACAAATCCACGTCTCGTCTCCATTAATGATGCGTCTGGAGAATATTGGGTCGGGTTCAGCCTTGGAAATCATGTCTTTGGCGATATCAACGCGGCCCCTTTTTAGCATGAAATTCACCTTTTTTGGGGCCAACTTTGCAGCAACGCGGCGCAAACCCAAATCATGAACTACAATGAACGGAATGAGTCACTAAGCAATGTTCAAGTCCTCTGCCAGCTCCCTGATAGGCTGATGGTTAATTTGCGGTTATTTATCAACTTTTCTTTCACTTTATTGATGTTTTCATCAGTTTTCGGTCAGTTCGACGGCTCGCCACTACGTTCGTTATCCCCGATGGACTCGCGGTCTCTTTTGAAGCGTTTATGCCACTCATAAATAGGTGTTTGCTTTAAAGTATCATTACAGAAACGGTTTCCCAACATTTCTAAGGTTTTCGCGCTATTAAATCCGTTTTTAACGCAAAATTTTATACAAACTCGTTGTTGCCTATTTAAATCCAATTCCAGGAAATAGATTTACTCAAGCCGCCGTAACTTTTTCAAATGTCAAGCAATAGCGATAAAATTATGGTGATATGCTAGTCAGAGATGTGTCAACTTAACAAAAAGAAAAAAATAGTACTCAAATCAGTGGACTTACAGCATCCCCAGGCGGTTGATCAATTTGCATAAACTTATAAAAGAGGCGTCTCTAAAAGCCAAAGTGTGTTACAAAGTCACAAGACTTGTTTTCAAACAGCACCCAATCAAAAATGATCCAACCAATTGAACAAATTTTTTTTGCTATAAAACTTTGAAATATTTTCTGCACTTATCAAATTTACGAATTACTTTTTAAATTTTTTTATTAATTATTATTATTACTACTATTACTATTACTATTAAAATTTTTAAAATAAAAGGAGTTTGGTTTTAAAAATTGCTGTTTGTGTGGGAATAGGCAGGCAAAGCATAGATGAAAAATGTACGTATGCTCTCTGATTTCTGTATCTGCTGATTTGCTATTATGTTGCTCACTGCATTATAATTTGATTTAACGATAGACCAGCGCATTCTGGGTATTTGCTAATACAAACTTGAACAAGAAGTGAGTATTTGAGGAGAAAATTTGACTAATACAGATAAAAATATTTGCAAAACATTTAAGACTCATTTGACCGTGTATAGGTGCCTTTAGAATAAAAAATTTACAATAAAAAATCTATTTGTAGTCGAAGAATACAGTTTTTTGATTCATTACAAAAAAAAAGTGAAAATGTCGTATTCTTTAGTAATACAACAACTACTAAACAAACAAGTTTTAACATTGGCAACAGTTGTCATTGTCGACGTTTATACTATCATGTATGTATGTAGTCGGGTTGGATGTGCATAATAAAATGTAAAATATGAATAGAAGATGTTCTCTTCAATAAATATGAGGGACTGCAGGAAGGACAGTCCTTGGCCGAATACAAATTCGTGCCGTTCTGCTAACGCAATGATGATAGGCTTACAAGGTTTGTCCTATGGTGAAGCAGAAAATTGTGAAGGGAACGGCAGCCGAATTCCGCACGATTATTTTACATGTATGTATTTACACAAACGCCCAATCAGTCGTTGTTCAGATGGCAACGAAGGGTCATGGGTTGACTTTTTTCGTATATCACCAACACAAACTAATTTTTTTTTGTAATCACATCCCAAGTAACGTTAGTCCATCAGCTGATTCTGTCAGATTCGCTCATAGTCGAATGACGGGTCTGTTAAAGAGCACACCTCTAAAAATCTTGTCATCATGTAAATCTATCATGTTGAATCTGCAAATGGTGAGCTATACTTTTGATACTCGCCTTACCACGTATTACCGATAAGTACCGTTAGAATCGGTGGCGATGCAGGGCGGTAATAATTTTTTATCGCCAGTATGACTTCTACGATAATACAAAACGAAGATGATGCATTTGAATTTGTAATAAGTTTACCGTTAGAATTTTACTGAGAAATATTATTTAAACATAGGAGGCATTTAGTAACGTAGTGTAAATAGCTAACATCCACTACCAGGGACCGATGAATCGTCAACTACTTAGTATATACGAGTAGTCCCAGTACAATCTACTCGCAAAGCTTTTGATGCACATATTTAAGGTTCCATGCCTAAGGCAGTATGTTATTGCCGCCGCCGCCGCAGTATTACAATGAATATAGCAAATTACATGGAGGGCTCCAATAGCCTCCTCTGCATTACATTTCGTCCGTGTATCAAAATACACACAGGAGGATAGTGACTATTCACAATTAAGAATGCAAAATAAACGTGCTTAAATTATACATATTTAAATTAAATGTATTTTTCTTCCTTTATTCTAATTTATTATTTTTTATAAAAATACTTTTACAAACGCTTTTCTTTTGGCTGGGCTATATAAAAAAAATTAATTGTATTAACATATGGCTATTAGTAAAGCTGATGATATCACACCGCAAAATATTAAACTTTTCTTAGAATGTTTTTGAAAAGTCATTCTGTATGGAACTACTTTATACTAAATATTAATATTATATTAATTAATATAAAATTTTTTTTTGACTCACTATGCTTACTGTCGAGCTAAAAAAATAAAATAAGGCTGCAAAATAAAATGTTTATGGTTTTAATATTTTTAATTTAATATATAATTATGAAATTACAAAAAGCAAAAAGAATAATACTTACCCTTGAACCCACGATGGCCACAAAATTATAATGTTACTGCTTCACTGGTCGCAAAAAACTTAAAATTGTGCAAAGATCAGCGCGCGACAATAAAACAAACGATAACTTTTTTGAGTTCTTCTTTAATACAGTAAACACAAATACAATAAACATGAATTTTAAAATATAATGCGCTTGCAATCACAACAAATCGCAGTGGTCATACATGTTTTTTTTAACCGTTTGTAAAGTTATTTTTAGTTTTTTATCTTCCATTCGTCTGCTGTTTTTCGTGTGGAAAGAAAAAAAACGGACTGTCTCAGTGCAGACGAAAAATTGATGTACGCCTACCAGCAATGTAATGCTGCGGGGGCGATCGACCCCAGCAAATGCTTAATTCGCTTTACGAAAAGACAATGACCACCGCTCTTACTACAGGGTAGCACCATCTATTTGTGAATTCCGGTTTTATACGTATGTAGGTTTACACCCGCCATACTAAGGTGGTGGAAAAAAACGATTGATTAGATTTAAGAATCGAACGAGTCAATTTTATTACTTGGTAGTTGATCCGTTATTGAGATTGCTTAAAGTCTATTCGATTATTGTTGTTGGGGTGTAGACGTTTGTATGTATATACTGCATACTAAACCGTTTTAAGTATATTTAATTATTTCCTTATTGTACACTTACAATTGTATTAAAATGCTTAATGCTCAGGTGTTGTTAGTTGAGCTTGATTTGAGTTTTCCGTAGAGTCAACCAACTAATTTGCAGCATCGGATAGCGGTTGCGCACGTTTATACATAATTTCTTTACACATACATATGTACATACGATTTGTATAAATATGAGTAAGTTTCATTTAATTGCAAATTTTCTGCAAACTTAATTTACCAATTTGCGTAGTTGAACAGGTTTATTGCACATGCCGCACTAGCGCTGGTTGCCCTTGATAATTACGATTATAAATAGGTAAGCTGTGCATTAAGGCGGTTCGTATATGGGTATTTTGTTTTTAACTATTGTAAGTTTTAATTAATGTAGGCGAAGGCGATTTTTTAATGAACAAGTCCAAAAAAACACCTGTAATTAGATTGAAATGCTCATACACTATTTGATGCTGCTAATAACACTATAGGAACGCTAAAATGGTGCATACAATCACTGGAAAAAGAAGCGCAGATTCGGAATCTAGGATCCAAAATTAAGTTTACACATATCGGGGGTTTTTTCGGTGTCATTTCGGAACTCGAAATTGTTACGAGTTTCGTTACATTAAAATTCAAATAAATTTCTCACTATAATTCCTTCGGGTTCGATCACTGAATTGTCAAATAAAAGCCACACATTAATGGCAACACAACTTTTCATGTATTTGTTTTGACATCTCATTCGCTCGCTTTCGTTGCCGGCCGGTTCGTGAAGTTTCCGGTTCCCAACAATATTTAACCTGCAGTGTACTATATTGCTTGAGAGTTTTCCAGCAGTCTATATCTTCCATCTTGATCATCGCAGACACGTCGTTCACTCACATTAAAATTTCAAAAAGGCAAAAAGTTTGACAATTTGGCAAATGATAAAAAATGCTCAAATTTCATATATGTAATATAATATAAAAGGTGATATTCTCGCTTCTAAGTAAATGTGTATTGATCAAAAATCACTTTCATCAACCGAACTTAACTGAAATATGCTGCTTGATCTCAAAAAAGTATGCTTTCAAAACTAATGGAAGCGTACCTGCCTCCCATGTAACAGAAGTTTTAAATGCGGGAAAAAATGTCAGCCTGAGTTCAGTTCGCCCTAACTTAGTCACCTGCATGATATTTTCCTCCGAAAGGCAAAATTACAAATACACCACTACAAAAGAGTTTGAGAAAATAATTTGCATTATATGGCAAACCCTACCGCGTATGCTGATATGCATAAAAATGTCTGTAAAGGTGTACGTTGCAATGATCGATTCTTGCAATAGTTGATATTAGCTTATAAACGTGCTTCTACCTGTAAGCAGCTTACATACAGTTGCGGTCATATAAGTGGGAGTGCAAGTATTTATACTATTAATTATGCGTTTGTATATAGTAAATATCTCTTAGTTGCAAATACAGAATAGTTTTTTGTTTTTTAATTGACGCTTACACTCTTTATTGAGTGTTTGACCAAGCTCCTCCTCCTATTTGTGGTGTGTGCCGTGATGTTGTTCTACAAATGGAGGGACCCACAGTTTTACGCCGACTTTGCCGTTCGGAGCTTTTTTTATGAGGAGCTTTTTCATGTCCTAAATACACTCGGAGGTTTGCCATTGCCTGCCGAGGGACGAACACTATTAGAAACGGAGATTCGAGCCTACGCGTTTCCGAATGGTAGCCAATCACAAGCTCATTCGGCTATGGCGGCCGTGGAATAGTTTGGTCAATATTTATATAGGTGAGCGATTTCAAGTAATGAAGTATAATATGTTGAGCATTGTAAATTTTTAAAAAAATTTGTTTATTTGTATGCTTGAGTAAAATAAGAAGTAAACTGAAAAAATTATGGAAAAATAATAATTTTGTAATTTATTCAATGTTCAAAATTTCGGTATAGTTTTTTAAGGTTGGGTTCTTTTTAACAACTAAAATATTTTTTTTAAATTTTATTTTTAAGATACAATACACTTTATAAAAATTGTTTTTAGAAAATATTTTTTATTTTTATTAAATTTGTTTGGGAAAACATTCTTTTTTGTCATTTTTGAAAAGTACCCTGAAAGTTTCATAGTCGGATCTCCATAATTTTAAGTTACATGAATTCAAATAGGTACAGTATATTTTATATTAAAAATTTAAACAACTATTTTTTAAATGTTAAAAAGAACAGAAGATATTTCACTTTAAAAAACTCAACATTTTCAACATTGAATAAATCTTAAATTATAAATTTGTTATGTTTAAACATGCAAATAAACCAAATTATCAAATACACAACCGAAAGTTAGTTTACAGTATTTGAACTTATGAATAATAGTGTAATATAGGGCCTCTTCTTTTCGCTAAGACTTAGCAAGTGGCCCATAATTTTCCAATCAATGTACATGATAAATACATATATTTTGGAGTATGTACGTTTTACAATACTAACCAATAGTTTTAAAGTATTTCATCATTGTATGAATCAATTGACGGTCGTTGTTGCTCCCAAGAATCCATGAACAACTTTTTGAAAAGCTTTCCAAGCTTTAGCTTCGGAACTGTTAAGGCATTGTTGAAATTCTTTGGCCGTAAACAATTTCTTTATCTGTGGACAATATTTTTTTTGTGCGAATCTAAACAGTGTCTAAAAAAAGCAGTTTTTCTTAAAACTACCCTGCTTTCTTGGTAATCGAACCAATCAACAGTTTTTCTCAAAACTACCGTATTTTTGAATTTTTCGTAAAGCAAATTAACTGAGTTTTTGCAAACTTTAGTTTTTTTTTTTTAATTTTGTTTTATAACGCCTAGGCGGTATTTATAGTGACTCCAGTGGAAGAAGGGTATAATTACCGGCAAGTCGGGGATCGTACTGACATTAGTTCATCTGTCGTATCTCGCGCATACAATCGGTATTTGGAAACCGGTGATTATCAATGACGAGTTAGGTCGTCGTCGTCGCGCAATAAATCCTCGTGATGACCGAGCGATCGTTCGGCGTGTTCGTCCAGAACCTTTCGTTCCTGTGAACGTTGTCGCCCGAAATTTTCCGAACCGTCGACAACAACAACCAAGGAACATTTCAGTTCAGACGGTTCGAAATCGTCTCCGTGAGACTGGAGTGCGATCAAGAAGTGCTGCCCGAGTACTGATGTTATCACACATGTATCGCCGAGCCCGTCTGGCTTACGCTCGCCAACACGTTCATTGGACCGCGAGGCAATGGAACAATGTTTTGTTTTCTAACGAGTGTCGGGTATGCCTGTTTTAAAATGACCGAAGACCCCAAGTTGGGGCCGTCCGGGAAAGCGTTTTTCACGTGAATTCACTCGGTCGGGAGCTGTTTACAACGGAGGGTCGGTGATGGTTTGGGGAGGAGTTTCGAGATTTTCGCGAACTCCTTCGGTAATCGTCCACGAAAATCTAAACGCTACTCGCTACATTAATCGGATCCTACGACCTGTTGTCTTGCTTCTACGGCAGCAAACTAGAAGCTTTATTTTTCAGCAAGACAATGCCCGGCCTCACACTGCAAACATCACCCGTCGGTTTTTCCAGAGACACGACATAACGTTATTAAGGCATCCAGCGGTAAGTTCTGAACTCAACCCTATCGAGCATTTCTGGGATATTCTGAAGCGCCGATTGCGCCAGAATTATCCCAATTTACGAACGTTAGCAGCATTAGAGCGGGCACTAATCGAAACTTGGCGACGGATTTCGCAGTCAAAGATTCGAAATTGCATTTCGAATATGCCTGAAAAATTGCGGGCTGTTATTAGGAGCAGAGGTGGCAATACGCGGTATTAGCACACACACACACACACGCGCGATATACGCACACACACAATCTTCGGAGAGTGAGTTTGGAGTCACAATTTACTGTGGAAGTGACGAACCACAGGGCCTCAATCTCTGATAAAACCACACACATACACGTGCGCAAGCACAAAAGAAGCGTAAATCCGCCGTGCGTGTAGGTTCCACGTGGTACGCTTTGGGTAACGCTAATGCCGGCGGTAATTTTTTTAATTTTCTGAAGTTTCTAGCCAATTGAAAAAAAAACTTTTTTCAAAAATGTTTGAATTTTTTTTTCAAAAATTTTCGATTTTTGTTTTTTTTTTCCTTAAATTTACCAAGTCACTAATACAGAATGAAGAGAAAAATGAAAAACAATTTTTTTTTTAATTTTTGATAAAAATCATCACTTTTTCAGAGCGAAATTTTTGCTCCTTTAATTTTTAAAAAAATTCAATCAAGCGGAAAAAAACGGTTGGCTGGTTTAAATTGAAACTTCGTAGGGTTTTTGTGGGTATATTGAAAAGTAAAAGGCACACTTAACATTTTTCCATTCAAACACCGATATCTCAGTGAGAAATGCTCGTATTGAGATTTTTAAAAAACCAAATTAAAGCTGAATAACTAAGCTATCCAGTCCATATGAAAGTTAAGTCAAAAAAAAATTTTCCACGTCGGTAGATTAAAAAAAAAATTTCCAAATTTTTTTTTCGGTGGTTTTCTTATGATTACTCGAAAACAATTTTCAAAAAGAAAATTTCAAACTTAGATCCGAAAACATGACACTTAGAACTACAATTTCCGTTTTTTTTTGCTGTACGACCATTTTTGTATTTTGGATTTTTTCTTGCTCCCTTAATTTTTGTGAGAAGTGTAGAAGAGAAGAGAAAAGGTACGAAGAAAGATATACGTACATAATAGCACCTATTGGCAACAAAGTAATGCAGCAGCTAACTTCCAAATTGCGGTGTGCTTCTGATTATTTTGATTTTTAGGAGCAGTTGAATTCTCACGGGGTAAAGTGTTGAGTAGTCCATAATGATCGTAGCACACCATAGACTTTCCCTTTTGGTTATTCCGAGTCAGATTAAAAGTTATTTCTAGGTTGTTTTGTAGTATCCACAAAAATCTGCCAAATATCCGGAAGTAAAAGCTTAGAAAGATATTAGGATTGTTTAAACACGATTTTTTGTTTCTTGATGTTATGTTTTATTGCCAAAGAAATCAGACAACAATTTTTGTTTTTTGTATTTATTTTTTCCGGCAATGCTTTCTGTCAATTATCTTTGAATTCTTATGCGAAAAATGCACTGGTATACCATTTTTACAGATCGATATTCTTTAATATCGGGTGTTTCTTTAACTGCAAGAAAACTATCGATACCGATAACCATGTCCTGACATAACTAAGTTTTTGTGGAAATTTACTTCAAAAAAAAAAGAAGATAAATGATTCTGTTCGCTTCCAAATTGTGGAAATTTACTTAAAAAAAAACAATCTATTCTAAAAATAAAAAATTAAGTTCATAGAGCGAAGTGTTGAAAAAGACCCCGAATATCGAAAATTCGTCGTCCTTCTCAACTTGTTGGGTTTTGTCCTTCGCCTTTAGACATTGGCTGACATTTGGATTTATTATTCAGATTTGTTGGAAAAAGTAATCAAAAATTGAAGTGATCGAATGGACTATGCAGCGTATAGCCGCGAGGGACATATGCGGGATATCATATTCAAAAATTAAATAACATGAAATTATTTACTAGACTATAATAAAATGCGTGTATGTATATCTTATTGTAAAGGGTGATTTTTTAAGAGCTATAGGAAAGTTTTTCAAAAACACACACGTAAAATTCAGAAAAATCCATGAAATTTTTATTTAAATCGATAGTACAGTCCATATAATTTAATGTTTGAATGTTATTTCATGCAAATATTGACCGCGACTACGCTTCAAATGGTCCATCCGCTTAGTCCAATTTTGGCAAACTCTTTCCAATGTTTCGGCCGGTATCTCACATATAAATGCTTTAATATTGTTTTCCAATGCGTTAATTGAAGCAGGCTTGTCTGAATAGACATGAGCTTTAACATAGCCCCACAAAAAATAATCTGAAGGCGTTATATCGCACGATCTGGGTGGCCAATTGACAGGAACGTAAAATCAAATGTTCACCGAACTCGCCTCTCAACAAGTCCATTGATACGCGTGATGTGTGGCATGTGGCACCGTCTTGCTGAAACCACATGTCATGCAAGTCAAGCTCTTGCATTTTGGGCAAAAAAAAGTTGGATATCATTTCACGGTAGCGCTCACCATTCACAGTTACGTTATGATTCGCAACGTCTTTGAAGAAGTATGATCCAATGATACCTCCAGCCCATAAACCGCACCAAAATGTGACCTTTTCTGGATACATTGGTAGCTCTTGCAATTTTTCTGGCTGATCTTCACTCCAAAATCGACAATTCTGCTTATTTACGTACCCATTGATCCAAAAATGAGCTCCGTCGTTGAACACAATTTTTGATAAAAAAGTGGATCTTCGGCCAACTTTCCAAGAGCTCATTCACCAAAAATTCTGCGTTCCGATAGGTCGTTCGGCTTCAATTCTTGCACCAGCTAAATCCTTTCCCAAAATTTTCCACGTTGTTGAGTAACAGAGGCCCAATTCTACGAACGGCGACGAATCGATAATTAATGGTCATCATTAACACTGGCCGATACAGCTGCGATATTTTCTTCAGGTCGCACTCTACGTAAGCGTGTTGGTAGTTTGATGTCCAATAATGTAAATTTGGTTCTAAATTTAGTCACAATAGCTCGAATAGCCGCTTCAGTGGGTCGATTAAACTGACCATAAAATGGAAGAAGCGCGCGATAAACTTTCTTAACAGAACACGCATTTTTATAATAAAATTCAATGATTTGCAAGCGTTGTTCGTTTGTAAGACGATTCATGGTTAAATTATAGACCAAACTGAAGATGTTTGACAGTGAAACAAAACACGAAACGTGCGTCAGCTGTTTAAACCAACTGTTTAAAAAGATAATAGCTAAAAAAACACCCGTTATTTAAACTTTATCTACTTTGTTTCTATAAGCTCTTGCAACATGACCGAGTTCAAATATGTAGCTCAGACATTTCTGTTTTCCTATTTCGACTTGATTCATTCGGGCAAGCTGTACTACTTATTGAAAATCCCAAGTGCACTAAAGCAGAGGTATTATTCCTCAAGTTTCAATACCTTTACACTCATTTCATAGTTTTAGTTTTTCTTTTTTGTTTTTTTGATACTACAAAATGCAAAAATTTCCTTTGCGTAGTTTTATAGGGAGTAGGAATGTCCCCAAGTAAAAAACTGCTCCCTCTATGTTACTGATCAGGAACTAACTCGGGAAAGCTTCATTTTCTATATAATTTTCTAATTGCTTTAATAAATAAATGGTCAAAAAATTACAACAATTTTCTAATTGCTTTAGGGGAAAAATTGCTAAATGCTTTAATAAATAAATGGTTTCAAAATTGCAAAAACCTAAACAAATTTATGCAAAATAAATTAATTTATCCCACTAACGAGATGAATTATCACTTAAGTGGGTAAACGTCGTCAGCGATAAATCGACAAAAAAATTGCAGACAGACCTACACACATTCCACCTGAGGCTCATCCCACACACAACACCTTATATAGATAATGCAAACTACCGTTGGCAAATAATAATTCGATACTATTATTACGACCGCCATCTTACATAATTTTATTATTTTGTAAAAAGTTATGTTTTTTTATAAGTTTTTGCATTACTTCGTTTCGAATAAATTAAAAAAAATGCTTTTGCTTTATTTACACAATACAAATGGTGGTATTCACTATGCTTGGTTAGCGGCAATGGATGAGAAAATTTATGCTTGAGTTATTCTCCTGCACATGTGGCCTAAATAAAACTTAAATGGCAATTCAACTTTTGTTTAGACACATATGAAATATTTAGTAAATAATATGCAGTATTTAGAAAGTCACTGGGAAACGTTGTAACTCTGAAAGGAGCAGCGGAATGCTTGTTTTGTATCATCGCGTGTGCATTTTTTTCTGTTCTGAGATTTGAAAATTTCGTTATGATAAAAAGTTTAGGTAATTTGCTATAAGAAAACCCACATTAAATAATATTTAATCAGTTTTGTTTGATAAGAAAGAGTAAATCGTTTTATTGATTGCACTTGAAAATTAGAACATCCTTAAAATGGATGCCTATGGTGTCATAGATGGTTCTACAGTAGCACAAGTTGTCGACTCCATTTTTCAAAACCATATATGGTTCTATTTCACATATGGCTTCACCGATATCATTTTAAAAGTCCCGATCAGAGGCGGCCACAAAGTTGGCTGATAACATAACATATCGAATATCTTGCTTAAAAGATCGATTGTTTGATGCGTTAAGTGACATGCTGTGTCACCCTGTTAAAACTATCTAAGCTCATCTAAGTTGACTACGTTAATTTCACCCCTTTAAAAACCAGTATTTCTAGGGGATAATTAGTCTCCGAAATCGTTTTTCAAAATCTAGATATCGATGTTGAAGGTGGTTCACTTTGCTCTACAGTAGCAATATTCTCAACAGAACATCCAGTTTTCTTCCAGTTCTTTTTCTATCCTCGACAGAAACAGTTTCTTAAATTTTTTTCACCAACGTTTGAATTGGCGACTCATTTGGATGATTATTTCCTACAAAAAAAAAATCACGAATTTTGCGTGGTCGCACATTTTCAATTCCAAACTATCATAGACAAAGAGTAGGTTAGGTTAGGTTAGGTTAGCTAGATTGCTTATCTATAGTAAGAGAATGCACTCATCTTTAAGAAAGAAAGAAAGCAACTAGTCCCTCCAGTGAGACATTTTGAAAATTTCTCAGGTCTTCAAACAAGATATTTGGCACGGCTTCTTTGAAGTGCAGAATATTCACAGAGGAGGTGTTGTATCGACTCAATTTCTTCTCCAGCTCTACAACTCGCTGAAGGCCAAGCTCAGAGCCTTTCCTTGTAGACTTATCTCCTCTTTCATTTCCCTCCACTCCGAGTGGTCGGGGATCCAACAAAGTGTGGTGTTGTGTTTTTGGATAAACGAGAGCGATCACCTGCATTCTTTAACACTGTTTGACTATCAACGAAAATGGTAAGGCTTGCTGGAGGTAAATCCATTAGTCTTATTGGTTTTGCTGCTTTGTCTTTAGCGTAGATCTCAGCTTGGAAGACGCTATATCGGTCTGGGGGTCTAAAGAAGGAATTTAAGGATAATTGTCTCGAGTACACTCCCGATCCAGTGCCATTGTCCTCCTTTGAGCCGTCAATATAAATATGGTGACCACTATCATCTGATATGGCTCTGGACTGCCAATCCTTCCTGTCGGGTATTCGTATTTTATAGTATTTTTCAAATCTATCTTGGGAACCAGATAGTCGGCATTCGATGCGTCATGTACCATAAGTGTTCCACAGATAGTAGAACTGATGCATGGCCGTGCGTGTTTTCTTTTAGCATGTCTGCTGCTTTAATCCTGGAAGCAGATTTGGGCCGCTATCCCTTTAACATATATGTTATTGTTGGGTGGAATATGTAGGATCCGCCTGAGGCGTCGATCGGAGCGCACCTGTTATTCCTATACAAGCTAATCGTTGGACTTTTATGAGATATTTTAGGTGGGGGTGTGTCTGGACCACCTTCCACCACATGAAAGTTCCATAAGTTAAAAGGGTCTGATGATGGTATTATACTCCCAGACAAAGGGTAACATTCATTTAAATATATTAATTTTTGCTCAAGTAATTGTGTTGCGAAGCAGAAGCTTGGACGATGAGGCGTGCCTTGGAGTGTTCGAGAGAAAGATTCTGCCGAAGATTTTTGATTTTTGCACGTTAGCATCGGTGAGTGTCGCAGACGATGGAACAATGAGCTATATGAACTTTACGACGACATAAATAAAGTGCAGCGAATAAAGATCTAGTGGTTTCGTTGGCTGCGTCATGTCGTCCGAATGGATACAAATGCTCCGGCTGTGAAAGTGTTTAAGAAAGAAATGACTGGCGTGCTTTGTTAAACTCGGCCAAAATCGCGTAAGTGGAGATCACGTCAATCAAGAAGAAGATTCGTGCAGTCGGACAGGCGGATTAAAAGAGGAACGGATAGACAGACATAGCTAAATGATCTCCTCAACGTTACGTGAACAAAATCATAAACCCTTATGCGCAAGTGCGCATCAACAAGAAAGTACTGCCAAAAGTAATGCAAAAAAAGAAAGTAAACAACTCGAGATAATGATAGTTTTGAACGGCCCGAGCAAAAGCCGTACTCTTCCTTTGGGGGATTTTTATTATTCTACATGATGTACATGCCATGCATTCGTGATTAAATGTCAATGTCCAGCAACTGCCAATTAGCAACGCTATACAATCAATTTGAAAAAAAAAAATTGCGCTAAATTCAAGATAGACTAACATCATTGACGCTCCTTACTTACCACACGTGACTTGCCCGACTTGGAGAATACCCCTAATGACATCTACGTCTAAAATTGTAACATTTGTAACAGAGCCGTGAGTTACGATCTTTTAAGTGTTGCTTTGTTAATTAGTTCTCAGAAGATATGCATACTCGCATATACTCGTACATATATTTATATATATGTGTGTATATACTTTTAATTTATGACTTGCACGTACAATATATGATGTGATCTTTTATAAATAATGTAATATACAAGAAAAGCTTTAATAAGTTATGTTTACAAATGCACAGCGCAGATTAAACGAGTTTTTGATTTAAATTTTTATGAAAAAAAAAAATTTTTTTGATCGAGCACGACTTAGAATCGTAGAAACAAATCTTGAAATACTACTATCTGTAGTTTATTTAGCAAAAAACTGGCGATAATTACTAGTTCTAAGATTATAGAGGTTCAAAGGTAGTTTTTAAAGAATTCGTAGTTATTATTATGCAGTCGGCATACAAATCAGGCTAATGAGTGCTGATCGATTGTTCGTTTGTTTTTATACAAATATGCTTCAGTGAAATAAAAAAAAACTCAAACTGCAATAAAACTCGATTAACTGGGTTTTAGAAATGAAAACTTAAAATTAAAACTGTTTTGACAACAGCTCGTGCCTATCATTTATGATAAGTGAGAAATTTTAACGTGAAACCA
The DNA here is from genome assembly GCA_037575425.1 of Anastrepha fraterculus. Lineage (NCBI taxonomy): Eukaryota > Metazoa > Arthropoda > Insecta > Diptera > Tephritidae > Anastrepha > Anastrepha fraterculus. The sequence continues at coordinate 178,870 of JAYXIM010034174.1, read as the reverse complement.
CTGCAGAAGTTTTCTTTTATAAAATTTTAAATGCCTTTCGCTAGGTTACTTTAGATTAGATTAGATTTATGGGGGTTGGACAATCTAAGCACTCAGTCAGTAGATCATTGTACTACACGCTTAAATAAACCATATCCGTTATATATCACGATGTTTCAAATTGTAGTTGAAATTTTGCTTCAAAAAATGTAGAGTAAGCCGACGGCCTTTTGTATTTTGCGCCCAATAATGAAAACGCAGTGATCAAAATGGCTTTATTGTTTTTGCAAATATTCCCTTTGGAAGTCAATACTCTTCTGTCTTCACTTGAACTAATTTTTAAAGCACTTTTACCGTTTAGAAATGGATACCTCCAAAACGAGCTGTACAAGTGCTTCAACAGCTTCTGTAGGCGTTAGAAAATGTTGACCTCGCATTTTATTTTTAATGTTCTTCTAACTGGTTATTTACAGGCCACTGTAGTCTGAGATATCACCAAAACTGGTCTGTCTGAGATCATCATCTGTCGATTCTTGCGAAATGGACACTGAAAAATCAGAATGTACTCCCTGCACTAGGCAGAAATACGCTGTGCATTCATATAAATTGTGGAACAACAGACCCCAGAAGGTGCTAAAATTATTAAAAAGCCTCAACATTTACGGCACCTCTGTGTGCCTTGTACAATAGATCTCTCTTCGTCGCAGTGCACAGGAGCCTAACAATAATAATAATTATTATTATATAATGCATTATAGGTATAAACGGTCGATTCCTATATTTCCATAGAAAATATGTGGACGGCAATTTTTCAGCCGCCATGTGTGTTGTACTCGTATTGTTATTTCTCATAAAAATTTAAATTTTGCGACATCAATAACTTGTACATTCGAAGGCATGTTTTCAGTAGTTACAATTTTTAATCTCAAAGCGAAGTTGCATTATGCCTTATGTGGCATTTGTTAGCAGCAGCATTTATGGCGAACGTTAGCATCATATCTTTTTAATTTCCATCGCTACTTCTTAATGAAAACTATTATAAAGTACAATACCCTTGTTGTGTTAATCCAGTATCTACTTGAGTCATTCGCTAATAAATCCAGGAAACTTAACCCGTTAAATAGCGCTGCTTTTTCACCTCTATTTAGTAATTTAATTTCACTTTGAATAGTAAGTCTCTTGGTAGATTTGCAAAAAGACTACAGTAAAATATCAAAATGTAGCCCGCGAAAAAACTATAGTACCACAATATTTTCACCAGCTTTGACTACTTTTCCTTTGTTTTTGAATTTACATCAATTTTTTTTTAAATATTCACTCTACAATAAATATGATATAAATCAAAGCTTCGAACTCTGTATAAGATTTGTGAAAATTCGACAAACTTTCACCAGTATTAAAAACTTTTTAATCAGAATAAAAAATGGGATACGCAGTTTTATAACCCATTAAATTTTAGTGTGGTAAAGTGCATGTTGAAGCGGGCAAAATTCTCGTTATATGGGGAAAATTCAAAAACGAGAGTCTTGAAGCCTAATTAATTTTTAAATTATGTACCTTAGCGCTTTTCGAAAGGGGGAAAAGGTACTGAGTGCAATCCTTGCAAAAAATTGCTGGTGAAGTAAGCATGCCATTCGATGAAAAATGCAATCCTGTTAACAAAAAAATTAAAGAAGAGTAGCAAAGCCACAATTGGGTATTTCGTGTGGTTCAGATACCGATGATAGCGATGAATGCCATAGTGACGTCTCTAGCCTCGTACCACCGCCGTCGAAAAGATGTAGAGTTACATTTATGAACGATTAAATGTGTATTATTCGAAGATATTTAAATAAAATTAAGCCTTCGTAGAATCACGAAGCTATGCAAATTCGGACATAAAGGAATTTCTGAGCAAGTAACAAAGAACGCCTTTTCCAAGGCACTAAAGCATATACGCTCCGCCCAATCCAGCTCTATCTTAAGTTTAATAGGGTAACTGGGTTTGCCGATTAAAGAAAGAATAAAAAGTATTGCCTATCTTAATGGGAAATTTGTAACTATTCCCTTTTTTAGTTTCTGCCGACTTTTAAATTTTTTTATGCACATTTTGTTAGAGAAGACCTCTAGTAAAATTTTCTGAGAAATACTTTTCAACAACATTTTAATTTAGTGACCTATTGGGTAAAAATATTCTACAAAAATATTCATCATGAAATTCTACTATACTTTATATAGGGGTTTCCAGTAAGAGCGCTTCAACTTTTGAACTTTTTTGAATAAAACACAAACGGTTTGACTTTTTTAACTATTTTTTTTTATTATCGAGTTTGAACATATACATTTAAGTATGAAATTCGATTTCTTTTGCATGACCACCGCGTACACGTTTTACGAAGTCCAATAGTTGAACCCAATTTTCGACCACTCTTTTGCATAAATCGGCCGAAATTCCAGCAATTTCGCGTTCAATATTGGCTCTGAGCTCACAAATCGTCGCCGGCTTGTTACTGTAGACCAATAACTTCACATAACCCCAAAACGGGACGGCTTGTTAAATGGACTGTAAAATGGCCGTAATGCTCTTAAAGTAGCAGCAACAGAACGATTATTTTCATAAAAAATTTGCACGATTTGCAATCGTTGCTCAAGTGTGTAGCGTTCCATGATGAAATGTATACTAATGAAGTTTACAAATGACAAGCGAAAAATAAAAAATATTGCGTCGTTCGCCATCCCTATCGGAAAAAAGTTGAAGCGCACCTATTAAAAAACCCTATATGTCTAGACTAGGCATTTTGCTCAGGAAAGTATTTTAACCCTTTATTTTACTTTTTCCACAAAAAGCGCCAGGGCAATAAGAAAATTAGCTTGAGAATGCAAAACACTTAGGTTTTATTGTATGGCACTAGTAATTTTGTGCTGAGTTGGAATCACTTTAGAGGCTTTACTGCACAGCCCTAGTAGTTTCATGCTGAGTTGGAATCATTGCGCCCCACAAAAGGGTGCTGCACTGTATAATTTAATTAAAATTATATAAAATAGAAAATATATAAAATTTCTATTCTAAACAAAAATATCTGCTTTCAAAATATCTGTGGGCATACATCAAAAATCATAATTTCGAAAACAAACTTTATATAGGGTGTTTTTTTATCTGCATGGAAACTATCGATATCGATAACTATGGTTGAGAAAGACAAAATGTGTTGACATTTCTGTTCAGTAAGGTTTGTCGTTTAACACCAGCGTTGATCCAAATTTTGGAAATATGCTTTGATAAAAAAAATCTGTTCGTGAAGTTCATAGAGCACTGGCGGCATATCGGTCCTTATTTATTTTGAAATGAGGAAGGAGTTGCCGTTACTGTGATTGGCGAGCAAATTTATTAGCTAAACATCCACGATATTTGGTTCCAATAAGACGACGCAACTTGCAATAGAGCGCGCTCAACAATTAATTTATTGCAATATTCAAACCACCATTGACACCAAATTTATTTGATTTCTGACAGACTCAATTTCGCTAAGGGAATATGTTTTTATCAATAACATTTGAAAGGATATTACTAGAAAAGTAGAAGTCTGCAGTTTCAATTTCTTTCTGCTAAATTTGAAAAAAAAAAGATTTTTATCTTAATTCTGCTCTTCAAAATATTCCTATGCACGGAAAAAAAATTATAGTACATTCCAATAATTTATTTGATAGTTTTAAAAATTCAATGATACGTACATACATATGCATATTCTATTCTTTCTACATAGGCATACTAATTCAATCTGATTTCTCTGCATTTCATTTTTCTTCCACAGATTAGATGAAGACAAATTCGAGTTAATCAATGTAAGTATATCATGGATGCCTTTTCACTCATTTTCCCCTGATATATGTATATGAATTTGTGCATACGTTTGTCTCAACTACAGAACACAGTATTACCAGAGGCTGTACAATTTTGGGAACAAGCGCTGATGGTGCGCGAAACAAAGGGTATAATTAGGCTTAACAGGTGAGTGATGCTTTAATAGACTTCACAAAATAGAATCCATGTAAACAAGTTTACATTGCATTTTACATTGCATTAAAATATAATAATCTATTTTTTTTAGAAAATGTAATAGCACACAGGTGTTTGTGAAAAACGGTCTGACGCATTGTATCGACAACTGTAAAACGGTGACAATGTGTGGCGAAGTTGAAGTGCCGAAAGAGCATTTAGATGTGAGTATATTAATTTAAATAGTTATTTCCATACATTACACAGGTGGGCAATTAGATTGAGCCAGTGTATAGTAGTCGATTTCATAGATTTGGCTAGAATTAACTTATAAAATCTACGAATAATTTGATTCGCTTAGACAACAGCTAATCATGTGATTAAATTTGAATACAATCGATGAGATATATGGTTTAAACACCGAGCGAAAAAATCAGCAATTCTTGTTTTCTTTTGATAGGCACCTGCAGTTATAGATTTTATGTAATAATGCTGCGTACTCAGTTTTTAAGTTTCAAAGAACTAATTTTTCCAAAAATTGTTTCAAATACTGATACTCACTCTGTGATATTATTTAATAAAAGTATTCGGCTAGAGGAAATTTTTAAAGCGTGTTTAAACCTAGGTCATATTCCAGATAGCTGGAAACTAGTCAAGGTCGTCTTCATTCCAAAAATAGGCAGGAGGGGACATGAATCAGCGAAGGACTATAGGCCAAGCAGTCTTTCGTCTTTCCTGTTAAAAACCTTTGAAAGACTTTTGAATATATATCTTAGAAGTTCTTTGGAGAGGCAAATCTACGGAGACAGCGCTTCACGAGGTAATCCGAACAATAGAGGGCTCTCTAGAGAACAAACATTATATCATGGCGGCATTCTTGGATATAGAAGGCGCCTTTAACGATGTTAGTACAGATGCGATCCAACGAGCGTTGATAGACTTAGAGGTGGACAATTGCATCAGCAATTGGGTCATCTCTATGCTAGAAACCAGGATCATCAAAGCTAATATGGGTAATATCAGTATAACCAAGAAGGTCCACAAAGGCACCCCACAGGCGGGAGTATTGTCTCCAATTCTCTGGTTATGCGTCATTAGCAAAGTCTTAACAAAACTTAATAGAGGTGGGGTAAAAGCGGTGGCGTACGCTGATGATGTGGTGTTAAGGCGTCAGGACTGTGCCCTAATACGATCAGTGGGATTATCCAAAGGGCGTTAGGCGAGCTTAACTCTTGGGCCACGGGCTGTGGCCTAGGTTTAAACCCACGTAAAACAGAACTTATGCTTTTCACCACCAGATATAAGGTACCTACTTTTACCGTACCAAATATTAACGGACAAACTCTCTCACTATCACCCAGCGCAAAGTACTTAGGGGTAATTCTGGACTCCAAACTAAGCTGGAAATTAAATGTTGAAAAATGGGTAAGGAAGGCAGAAATTGCTTTATATGCCTGTAAACGTATGCTTGGAAGAAGATGGGGTCTTCAACCTAAGCATACATTATGGCTGTATAAGGCGGTTATTCGACCTATTTTATCGTATGGTTCGGTAGTTTGGTGGAAGGCTCTAGGGAGAGGGTATAATACCAAACTACTCGGCAGAATACAAAGATCAGCCTGTGCAATAACGGTCGGTGCAATCAGATCATGTCCTAGAGAGGCTCTCAATGCACTGACACACGTTATTCCAATAGACCTACATATTAAGAAGACGGCAACCATGAGTGCATTTAGGTTAAATGAAGCGGGTCGCTGGAGAGAAAAACTTATAGTCATGCTAGTCTATTATTGCGACAAACTCAGTTAATCGCGGTGAGAACTGACTACATCGTCCCGACGGTAACTTTCAATAGGAATTTTGCCACTCTCTTTCCAACTAAGGAAGAATGGAATAAGGGATTCTCTCTAAACAACTTCGACACTACAGTCTATACGGATGGAAGTAAAATGGGCTGCGGTATACCTATATTCTCACAGACTTAAAATTGAGAAATCTGTGCGTCTCCCTAATACCAGCAGTGTCTTCCAGGCGGAAGTACTGGCAATTGGGGAAGCCTGTAGCCAACCACCCAACCATTCAGCTATTAAAAAAAATGTTTCCTTTTCGTCAGGATAAATATACCATAGATTTTTTATAATATCCATTGCATGCAATTTATTTCAGCGTAGGATAGTTTAATAATTTTTTTTTAATTTTTTGTTTTTTATATCATTCATCAATCAATCATGTTTTTTTAATTTTTATAAAACAGAAAATTAAAAAAAAATTATTGAACTATCTTACTATGAAATAAATTGAACTATCCTACTAATAAATAAAATAAAAAAATTGTTTACATTTCGTCAGGATAAATATACCATAGACTTTTTGTAGTATCCATTGCATGCAATTTATTTCATAGTAGGTTAGTTCAATAATTTTTATTAAGACGAATGAAGTTGAAAAGGAAACGAAATAGCTGTATATATAGTCTGTGTCAGAAAAAAGGAACCGCGACTTGTCATGAAGTATAGAAGATATATATTAAAAAAATATATATACATGAAAGTATGTACACAACTACGTGTCACAATTACTCAATAAACCGTGTAGCCTTTATCGTTGTCGAGTATATCCTGGCATCTTCTTCCTGCCTTGAATCAGCTTTTCTTTCGGTTGATACTCACATCTATTCTCTTTTTAGTAAGAATTGTGCGTGTTTGGTGTAGTCGCAAATAAGGGTCCCTCTTAAAAAGTTGGACGATCACTTTATTCTGCTTTTTTGTCGTCATTCGCTTCAAACCGCGCTCGGAAAAGTCATCAACGTTTTTGTACACTTTATACCGCTGGTTCTACACCACAAAAAACTTTTTCGATATTTTAATCACATTTGCAGCCGCGGCGTAAGATAATTTCGGCCCTTTCGAATGCGTGCATAAAAATACCGCCTTAAGACGCTTCAGATAAAATATATTCTCACTAATTTGTATTTGGTTGCGAAAGTTTCGAACGACACTAACCTGAGTTAGCACTGGCGTCGTAACCCTTGAGTGGGACTATTATGCAACAAAAAGCAGAACCAAACATATCTTGATGTTACGAGAAAAAACCGGTTCTTTTCTTTTGACAAAGACTGTATGTATGCTCTTTCGTATCATATCCATTGTAATATAACTGAATGAGTGTAAGTATTTGAAACTATTTATTGAAAATGTATTCTCTTGAAACTTCAAAGTTCTTTAAAAATCAAAGTCATAAGGAAATTAAAAATTGAGTATGCGGCGTTACTACATATTATATATAAAATCTATAGTTTCATGCACGAATGAAATTTTTTCTGACTAACTTTTACTGTCGCACGGAGTAATTATAGGGCCAATCTTCTTGGGGTTAAGATTTTTTCTGTTTTATTAACTAAATCTGCTGACAAAAAAAAAAAAAAATTTCTTGATCATTTCCTCCATTTAGCGTCTACTGCACAGTTTTTTATATGGAAGAAAACAGCTAAAACCGTAAACATAATAAAATGTCAAAAATCAACGCGATTTTTGAACCACTTGAAACTTGCTCCAAAATTCAATGATCTAAAGACCTGCATGCGCGAAATTTTTTTTTGTTCTGATAAAAAGTTTTGATGAAAATTTTCCGAAGTTTTACAAATTTTATGCAAATATGATTCTTGTTGCAGGATGAACTAAATTAAAAAAAAAATAATAATAATTGAAATTACCAAATAAATAGTCGAAACTTATCAATATGTAGCGTAAACTTTATTTTGACGCTAACGGTATGTAGGTTGCAGTGCCTGATAGTGATGAGTAACATTTTTCTAGTGTGAAGTTTTCTCATATTTCTAAAGTCCTTGTGGCGTGCATCCAGAGCTTCTTCAGATAAAATATCTGTTGAACAAGTTTCGCTGCAATTTGGAGTGTGCACTTATTAAAAGCTTCGGCATTTAGTTTGTATACAAAGGTTCTTAATTGAATGCTAAATATAGCAACAAGCTTTTCATATACTCCTGTAAACACGCCAAACATTTTAATGAGTACACCCACACACCTCGTCTTGCTTTCAGGTATGCAATAATTATCATTTTTTAGCATTTACTATCATTAAGATAGAACGAGAAATGCACGCAGAAAAATTTTCTATATCTATGATCGAATACATATTTTTTTATTTCATTTTAAATGCTTTCTAAGCCTTATTTTTTTATAAAATCAAGTCGAATTAAATAAGTAAATGGGTAATATAAACATGCTGAAAAAATAGCACACTAAAACAAGCAAAAAATTCCTCCTAAGTTTGGGGTTATACAGTAAGGTGGAGCGATAGTATATGTATATTTATTTGATATTTGTTTTTGAGGGGCTGATTAAATTTGGAAAAATAAACAAAAATTTTCACAGCAATTAATAAACTTCAGATATAGTAGATTTAAGCTTTATGTTTCTAAGTTGTCTGTGATTGCAGTACGAAAGTAAACTAATAATAATTTAAATAATAAATAAAATCAAACGGACTTAGAAAACCAACTTATAACCCACATTGAAAGCTCGTTACTTAAAGTCATTTGCTGTCACCAACTACATCAATAACACTAAATATCCGCAGAAGAATTTCGAAGAAATAATGTACAATATTTACACGCTACAAGCATGCACTAATTCTTCAAATTTAAGTTTAAAAATTTGTATCATTACCCTTTTGTCGAATAATTCTGTGTATATTTGTACGAGGTCTGCGCCGATATTTCTTATCCTTTAAAAGATTATTAAAAATGTTGCATACAGGTTTGCCACACTACTTTTAATAATAATAAACCTTAACGCGAAAGAAATATATATATATAAATATATATATATATTAGGCCGGGTCGATTTGTGGGGAGGCAAAAAAATCGCCCGTTGCTCTGTGAAAATCATATTCTAGGGATCAAAATAAGAAACTTTGCCGAAGGTACCATACCTCTAAAACGAATTCTGATGTCCCACAATTTGGGTCGAACTTTTTAGTTTCTTTTCTATAACTCACTTAAATTAATTTTTTCATTTACATATGTTCTGACTAAATAAATTTCTTAAGAGAAAAAATAGATATTATTATAAATAAATAATAAATATTATTATAAAGAAATAAAAATAAAGAAAAAACCTAGCCATTTAGCTGATTTTTTCATGTAAAGGCCAAAAATGGTGATATTTTGAAATTGGTGGACATCAGAATTCGTTTTAGAGGTATGGTTCCTTCGGCAAAGTTTCTTATTTTGATCCCTAGAATATGATTTTCACAGAGCAATGGACGATTTTTTTGCCTCCCCACAAATCGACCAGGCCTAATATATATATATATATATATATATATTATATATACCTATGTATATATATAATTGGCCCGTACACCCTTTTTGGGTGTTTGGCCGAGCTCCTCCTCCTATTTGTGGTGTGCGTCTTTATGTTGTTCCACAAATGGAGGGACCTACTGTTTCAAGCCGACTCCGAATGGCAGATATTTTTGATGAGGAGCTTTTTCATGGCAGAATTACACTCGGAGGTTTGCCATTGCCTGCCGAGGGGGCGACCGCTATTAGAAAAATGTTTTTCTTAATTTTGGTGTTTCACCGAGATTCGAACCTACGTTCTCTCTGTGAATTGCGAATGGTAGTCATGCACCAACCTATTCAGCTACGGCGGCCGCCTTATTTTTCAAGCTTCGAATTTTTTCGAAAACCCGAAAAAGAGCAACCGTGTTCGTTAAATCGACGAAAATTACCCGTTTAGGGTTAATATCTTCGTGCCTTACAGTTTTAGCACCCTCTGCCAGGTAAGAGTGCCAACTGTATAGCTCCACAAGCTTCAGTTGCACTTTTCATCATTCTTTTTAACTTTCTCACACTTTACTATTGTAAAAAAGTGACAGAAAGTTGACGCACAGGCGCATGCATCAAATCAATATTTGACAGAGCACAGAGCCCACTGCTGCATGAGCTGCTGTAGAGTTCAAAAGATACCGATTCGACCAAGAATGAATGCTCTGAAAGCTATACGAGGAAACGAGTTCACAGACCTGTTTCCGAAGTGGAAGCGCATTCCTTAATAAAGTGGGGACTACTTAAAACTTTGTCATTACTACTTTCGTCTTCGACTTGTATCACTCCCTTCCACATAAAATTTTCCAACTCCATAATGAAACGATTTCCTTATCAACAGGTTTGTCGCGTATGCAATGCGACAGGACAAAATTGCCGCGCTGACGAGTCCACACAGGCGGGTGAAGGCATTGAAAATGCAGATTTTATATTCTATGTATCGGCACGCCAAACGGAGCGCTGTCACAAAGGACTGACGGTTGCGTATGCGGCGCATTGCCAACAGGAGGCCCATTTAGATCGGCCAATTGCAGGTCATGCCAATTTGTGTCCAGAGAGTATAAGCACAAAGCCACAGGAGTTGCAGACTCTACTATCGACCGTGAAACATGAAATTCTCCATGCACTTGGCTTCTCGGTGAGCCTCTATGCGTTCTTTCGCGATGATGAAGGTCGTCCGCGAACGCCACGTAAGCCGGATACGGGCAAACCGTATTTAAATGAAAAGTAAGTATGTAAATATATTTTTTCTTATATAAAACTGAAGTTATATTTTTCTATTATTGCGCGCGAAGATTACAAATTCACCAGTGGAGTAATGAGACCATACGGAAGGTGGAACGTCCAAAATGGTCCGTGCGTGGTGGACATGTTCGTAAAACGTTGGATATGATGGTGACACCGCGTGTTGTGGCCGAAGTGCGCGAACATTTCAATTGTCCGGAACTGGAGGGTGCAGAATTGGAGGATCAAGGCGGTGAAGGTACGGCTTTAACGCACTGGGAAAAGCGAATTTTGGAGGTATTTCCTTAAATGTTTTACTTACATACGAATTTGAGAAAAACTGTTTTAATTAAATTTATTTTTTTATGCAGAATGAGGCAATGACGGGGACGCACACACAATCGGCAGTTTTTTCGCGTATTACGCTGGCTTTGATGGAAGATTCCGGTTGGTATCGCGCCAATTACAGTATGGCATCACCACTCTCTTGGGGTAAAGGTTTGGGTTGTAATTTCGTAATGCGAAGTTGTAAAGACTGGATACAAGGAAATAATGGCAGGTTAGCTCATAATTTCGAAATAAATTTATTCCATTTTACATGAGCAGGGTGCATTTAATTGATGACATTTTTACATATTTTAAATTTTATTTTCAATAATAATTCTTTACAAAGGCTTTATTAGTAAGAAATTAATAAAATCTGGCAATTTTTTTTATTTAAATAAGTTTCTCTTACACTTAAAATGCTAAAAAAAGATATTCAAATGATAATCAAGTAGACATTTGCCAAGTAGACACGCATCATAATCTCCGTATTTTTATCCGCATTAATCATCATACGCTTATTGCTAAATTAAAGTGCCCATTTCATGCAAGCGATTCTAATTGAATAAATCACTTCATCATTATTTCCATTACGCCCACAATAGTACGAGCGATGAAAGCGAGAATTGGCTGCGGTATGCGGGAAATCAAATCTAATTTAAATCTCATACGTAGCTTATGTGAAAATTACTGTTTATTACAGAGGACGGTCAATTCATCCATTCTGCTCGAAAGTGAAACAGGATCCGCTACAAACTGAATGCACCGATGATCGTAATTCGGTGGCGCTGTGCAATCTGATACGCCATGATTACGAGTTGCCCAAGAAATATCAGGTAATTTGCATTTATAAATTGAATCAAAAGCCATTTTTCATTCGTCGTACATCTCTTTGCCTTTCTAAAGAATTTCGACAGCTTAAGTCACGTCAATAGCGGCGAAGAAGGCTATTATGGTGGATCTGTATCATTGGCAGATCATTGCCCCTATATACAGGAGTTCACGTGGCGCAATAAAAATGTTATTGTGCGCGGCTCACATTGCCGCTTTGTCGAGAATAATCCTAGTAAGTATCAACACTCTTTGTACGTTTATTTGCACTTTTTGTTGTACAACTAATTTCCATTTGCGTAAATTCACATTTTAGAGCCTGAAAAGAATTTCGCATTGGAGAGCTATGGCATCGGTTCAAAGTGCTTTTATCACAGCGATTTCATGTGGGAAGAGCGATCGTGTCACCAGACACGCGAGTGGCAGCATTGGGGTTCAGGCTGCTACAAATACAACTGCTCCGATGGACGACTTCATATATTGGTGGCCAATTACACCTACACTTGCTTTTATCCTGGCCAGACACTTTCAATACGCATCAATGCCAATGATTGGCTGCATCGTGGCGCCATAATTTGTCCGTCATGTAATGAACTTTGTGGTGAATACTTTGCCGAACGGGAAGAGCAATGTCGTATGCGTGAGGAAGCGCCACCTGCTAATAAGTATCCACGCGATACGCTAACCTGCGCAGCGTGTGTGCGGATGCCTCGCAGCCAAATATTTATGCTTGTTGCCATAATTATTGCATTTAGAGAGCGGCATGCGTTGATTTTGCATGGTTAACTCGAGGGGTGGAAAAAGCTTATCCGTGTTGTTTGATTTGCTTTACTCGGGGTAATGAAACGCAATGTCCTCGTTTTTAAAACGTTTGTATGTATAATATAGTGTGTACAGCAACTGTGTATCCTCAGTTAAAAATAAGCACACATTTTATCAATTTATTTTAAGTGTACCAAGTATAGGAAGCTAAAGTTCTGCTTTAGTTAGTAGTTAGTTTAATGCTATGAAGTGTATAACATATAGAGGGTCAAAACAAGTAAGCCAACCGGGTTTAAGTAAACAAAAAAATTCTAATTGATTTAGAATGATAAAGCAAAAAAGACATAAGGTAAACAAAAACAAAAGAAAAAAAAACAATGTCAGCATTGTAATAAAATAAAGACTGAGATCACCATACTAGGTACTCAAAAAACAATTTTTGGCCGTCTATTGGCGATCAATAACCGAAAAAAAATAAATGTAATTAGTTTATTTGTTTTTGAAGCAAAACATATACATATCTGTGAACTAAGATTTTAGTAGTTTTGCTTTTGTATTAAAAAGTCCTTATAAAGGGTCTTCCAAAAGACGCGTCTATAAAACATGTAAACATTTAGGTTTTAGAGGTTTCACTATTTTTAATCACCTGTGCGACAGGCACAGTTTTTAGATTTCACAGATTTTAGATTTCTTTATTTCTCGTCTTTATTCTACTTAAGATCTACAAAAATTTACTTATATTGTAGTTGAGCTGCAAACTAGCGATCGTTCGCTGTCATCGAACAGTAAACTTATTAAATTTATGGCCTCTTCAGTGTTCCCACTACAACATCATTTAAATGTCCACCATGTGCACATCTGCACTCTAAATTAAAATTTTCAAGGACTCATTCATACATCATCGCATTGAGATCAACAATCTCGATCCGAATGTTGTATTTCAGCTTTGGAATCGTTGTTGGCGCTTATTCACACATACTTTACATTTCAAACAGCCCCAGTCTGGTCCGTTTTGGATTTTTTTACCAATCTTTGGCCCGCAATTGTCGATCCACTTTGGACGATGATTTCCATCAAAAAATCACGAATTCCGCGTAATGCCACTAGGCGTTACTTTTGAAAGACCCTTTACTTCATATAGAAATTTTCAACCTGTTGTCAACTTTATTAAGATGAATTCTTAAGCTACAAATGTTATTGGTTAATAATTTATATATTAAATGAAATAGAGTAATTTAGCGCTTTACAGTTAGAAAGCCCATATACTAAGTGTTAAAAGTCCACAGATATGCATAGGCATCCGATGAAAGTATAAATTTCTCCGTGATTATTTCAGCGCCGATTTATTAAAATAAGTCACTATTAATTCACACGATATTATCACATTTCTATAGGTGTCTGAATAACAAAAACATAACAGTAAAACCTTTTCCAGAGGTCAAACGGAAAATATTATTTACGTAATTTAAAAATAAGGATTCTAAAACAAAAGGCGTCAAATCAAAGTATAAATTAGCAAAAATTGGTATGACTACATTTCCTACTGTTTTGGCATACTTCGAACAAGGTTTCATCAAATTTCCGATGGGAAATTAGGCTATTGGCCCATCATCTCTCAGATAAATTACTCCAAGTCTGTTTTTTGGTATCTTGGAGTTCACACAAAACTGACCTCAAATGCTTAATCGGATTTCAATCTGGCGGTTGAGCTGGTCAGTTCAGTTTTGCGATGGAGTTTCCTTAAAAAAAAAAACTAGTAGGAAGGCGGACGCGTGTTTGAGGTCGTTTTCTTGTTGAAAGATATGCATTTTTTCTGCGCGTTTTGGACAATTTTCGTTGAGAACGTCAACACAAGCATCTGCTGTCATTCTTTCATCTATATTTACCAAATTACCCACACCAAACTTTGAGAAATAACTTCAAACCATAAGAGGCCCGCCTCCGTGGTTTACTGTTGATTGTACCCACTTTGTTTTCAAGCGATCCAAAGGCTTACACCATACTCGTTTATGTTCTTTTGAGTTCCTCAGCTTGACTCATCCGACCAAATTACTTTGTCCCAAAATGCGGTGGGCATGTTTACATACTGTTTCGCAATCTGAAGTTTTTGGTCCTGTTTGTAATGGAAATCAGAGGTCGTTTTTTTGCAACATAGTTTTTTTAAACCAAATGTTGCTAGTTTTGACTGCACTGTACTGGCGGAAACATCCAAATACAAACTTTCGATCAATTCACTTGATGAAATTTCATTCATTCAATTCACTTGAAAAGTTCATTTCTGTAACTTTTCTTCGCATGATACGCTCAACATGTATTGAAATTTTTGGTTTTGTACCTACTCCGTACTGAGACTTCCACGCATTCCTTTCCTTGAAGTTTCAGAAATCTTCCTTGTCTCTCCAATCGAAATGGAGTATTTATCAGATATTTTTGCTCATATTTCACTCAAGGACCTCTTCAATTTACCGCGTTTTTTCACTTAGAATAGAACAAAGGTGAAATAATTCACTTAATGAATGCAAATTCAGTAAAACCTGGAGTAAACCTTGTTAGAAATCAACACAAACTAAAATTATACTTTCATAAGACGCACGTTCAGTTAACCTGCACAGACTAATCACTGGCCATCCACTAAATATTTTTTACGTGTAAGTAATAAGTTCCAATTTTGTTCGAACTGTTTATTTATATAATGGCGCCTCTGAATGGCACGTTTTAAGCGTGTAATTATAAGTAGTGAAAATGTAGCAAGCAAATTAATGCTGTGGGCTGCAATAGTCATTATTTATACTTTCATTTGATGCCTAGTGTTTGTACCTATGCCCAATAGGTGCGCTGATTGCAGCTTAATTATACCTTAACGTATTCGATTTGCTAAAATTCAACTGAATGATTTGTTTACTTGCATCCCTTTTTGCATTATGCAACGTGATTCTATGATTAATTGTATGTTTACATGAAATCTTTAATTTTTTCTATGGCTTGTGAATTTGGAGCAACTTTTCGTTAAATAATATACAAATATTTTTGTGATAAAAAGGCAATTAAGCAATACTATCAAATTGAGATTAGGAGGTTCAAACCCAACTATAAATTCCAATAAGTTAACTATTGACACAATTATGCTATAATGATAAACTGTACTCTGTAATTAAGCGAGTGTGTTCGGTATGGAATTATATGATAATATCAATAATGCAACCTACGTAGGCTTAGGCTGAACTTGTAACAATTTACGTTTTTTTGCGTGCAAATCGACGGATCTGTTGCCTCCGACCAACATTTTTTTTGAGCTGCTTTTTTAATGTTTATAATGCAGATATGTATTGAAGTTTTATAAAAAAAAAAAAAATACCATTTAAGAGTTTTAAGAGTTTCATGTACGAAGTGGAGATCGAACATACGAGTTTCGCACTTGGCTACAAACTTAGACAATAAATTCCTTTTTTTTATTTTTTTTTTTATATTATTGAATGCCATTACTGTGAATTAAAAAGGAAATTGATGATCCTGCTTAAATATTTAAATCAAGCTTTTTGAACTTCTCTTCATGCGAGATGCGGAGATGTGTCATAGTTTATCAAAACTTGCCTCCAACTAACGGAGTGGCGATCACTTTTAGAAAAATGCGTGAAATAACTTTGTTCGGCGTCATGCAATTGTTGTTGGTTAACACTGTGATAGGTAAAGTGAGGTAACGTGCTAAGTATATAAGTGTTTTGATTTACGACTGGTATTCTGCCCTGTTCGGGTTGTTGTAAGTAGTTTTGAAGCTCTTCAGTGAATTAAGTTTCTAGTATACGCTTACTAAGATGGTGCAAGCGGTAGCATCATCTTAGAAATTATTTGGGCAGCATAGTGGCGGCTATCTTACTGGGAACAGAAGTGCCGCACTGTGTGAATGGTCACCTCCAGTCCTGGTTGCGACATTCTGGTAAATCTGTACAATCGTTCGTACCTTGTAGTTCCAACAACGTTTTATAGGCTACTGGCTTGAAAAATGTGCGTTAGGTGCTTTTTTTCTCATGCAGATCGAGACGATATGAGATCAAGTCGTTTGCACTTCCGCCACCACGAGGATTCCATTTTGTTGCCACATCCTCGTTACCAAATTGTTTAACAGTTATTTGCAGCAGGACTATATCCAGTCTATGCGGTTTTCTCCGATTGTTTACAACTATGACAGTATGTGTTGTGAGGGATGCCCATTTTGGCGGCTTGTTCTCCGATAGACCAGAAGCCAGTTATGACTGCCGTAAGTCTAAAGGTGTCCCATCGTTTCATGTTTATTAATGTCGACGATTGCTTGAGGTTGTAGGTGGGCCATAACGTTCTGGTGATTTTGCATTTCGTCTGGTCTCTCCATCTACAATCTGCAATTCGAAGGTATTTTAGGGAAATTGCATTCTTGACCGCACCTAGTGGAGTGAATACTGGTACTGCAAGAGCGCTATTCATGGCAGATCTCCCTCTTGCCAGTTCATCAGCTTTTTCGTTACCTTCTATGTTCCGGTGTCCCGGGACCCAAATTAAGGTTACTCTATGGTTTTCACTCAAGTTGGTGAGGCTATTCCTACTTTGCTCCACCACTTTAGAGGTTGTTATAGTCGCGTCCAGCGCCTGGATTGCGGCTTGGCTATCCGAAAGAATAGCGATATTGCCCTTAAAAGAGAAATATTCGATTAATAATCTATAGGCTTCCCCAAGTGCTAGTACTTCCGCTTGGAAGACGCTGCTGGTATTAGGGAGACGCACAGATTTTTCAATTCCAAGTCTATGAGAATATATACCAGCTCCAAGACCACAATTCATTTTACTGCCATCTGTATAGACTGTGGTATCGAAGTTGTTTAGAGAGAATCCTTTATTCGATTCTTTTTTAGATGGAAAGAGTGTGGCAAAATTTCTATTGAACGTTACCATCGGGACGATGTAGTCAGTCCTCACCGAGGTTAACTGAGTTTGTCGCAATAATAGACTAGCGTGACCATAAGTTTTTCCTTTCCAGCGACCCGCTTCATTTAACCTAAATGCACTCATGGTTGCCGTCTTCTTTATATGTAGGTCTATTGGAATAACGTGTGTCAGTGCATTGAGAGACTCTCTAGGACATGATCTGATTGCACCGACCGTTATTGCACAGGCTGATCTTTGTATTCTGCCGAGTAGTTTGGTATTGTACTCTCTCCCTAGAGCTTTCCACCAAACTACCAAACCATACGATAAAATGGGTCGTATAACCGCCTTATACAGCCATAATGTATGCTTAGGTTGAAGACCCCATCTTCTTCCAAGCATACGTTTGCAGGCATATAAAGCAATTTCTGCTTTCCTTACCCGTTCTTCGACGTTTAACTTCCAGCAAAGTTTGGAGTCCAAAATTACCCCTAAGTATTTTGCACTGGTTGATAAAGACAGAGTTTGACCGTTGATATTTGGTAGGGTAAAAATTGGTACCTTGTATCTCGTGGTAAAAAGCATAAGTTCTGTTTTACGCGGGTTTAAACTTAGCCCACATCCTGTGGCCCAAGAGTTAAGCTCGCCTAACGCCCTTTGGATGATCCCACTGATCGTATTTGGACACATTCCTGACACCATTAACACCACATCCAGTTGGTACCACACCAAACAAGAATTGGAGATGCAATCAAATCTGTTTTCCCCACAGGCGTACTTAAACAAAGAGTTCTTGGTTTGTTACACGAGCTAGAAAAAACACGCCATCTTGGAAGTTAACGTTCTTGATCGCGGCTCGTCACTTTGATACGTCCATATGAGAGCTAATCACAGATAGTTTAGGGAATTTCTATCCTCTCTTTGTTCATTCGCCCTTGACGAGAGAGAGTTCAGTCTGAGCCCTGTATGTGTACTGGTTAAGAACCGCAGTGGTAGGGGCAGGGGCAACCTGCGATGGCTACGGGTACCACATCAGTACGGCGAGGTAAAAAGGCAGGTGCGAAGCGCCGGACAAGTACAAGAGAGCTTGAATTTTTTTATATAAATCTTGCTACTGCCGCTGTAATAATTCTTACGATTCACATAAAGGCTGCGTTCATATAAAGTGTGATCAATTTAGAGGTATCGGATTTTAGATTGAAATAATTATTGATTCGATCATCCATTGACACCAGTTTTGAATGACTCGCTGAAGGACTTCGATCGGTATCTCGTGAATAACTTTATTAATATTGGCTTTCACTGCTTCAATCGAAGCTGGTTTATCCACAAAGCATTTAGACCTTACATACCCCCACAAATAAAATAGAGATAAATTGCTCACTGAAACGATGGCGCAGTAAATCCATTGTTTCATGGGCAAGAAGCGCCGTCTTATTGGAACTAAATGTTGTGGAGATCACGGGCTTCAATTTTCGGCATAAAAAATTCGGTTATCATGATATTTCCTCCAGTCCAAAGGCCGTACCAAACGAGTGTTTTCAGTGGATGCAATCGTTGTTCTTGAATGGCTTCGGGTTGCTTTTCAAATCAAATATGGCAAATTTGCTTATTGACGTAGCCATTAGTTTTATCGCTAGACACCATAAGGTGGCCTGATCACGCGATGAACACTTTTCACAGAGCGTCGATTATCGTAATAGAATTGTACGACTTGTAAACGTTGTTGAGACTTAAGCCTTTCCATGATGAAATGTCAATGAATGCTGAAAAAAATTATGTATTTAGTTTGACAGTAGTCAGGCGACTGCTACAAAATGATAGTTCTTTTTGGTGTGGATATGGACTCGCAGCAAGATATACCTATAACATAGCCGTTCTGCTGATTACATAATGGAATGTCCATTTGAAGGCCTTGCCCGTGGCAGTCAAACTCTAAACGATTTTTTTTAAGAGTGGCCCTTATTAAAATTTGCTCTAATTGTTTTTTCAATGAATTTGTAGGAATTCTTAAAAAAGGGTCAAGAAGACCCATCAAAGTAAAGGTTAGGAGGTCGAAATGTTAGAATAAAATAATTTTAAAATGGAAATTATATTTCAAAACAATTTTTACATAACAGTTGGATAAACTAGCGTTGGCGGGACAACCCTTGAACTTCGTTGTATCGAGGTTTCGCTGTACATATGCACTTTTTTTGTTTTATATATGCATGTATGTGTCCATGTTGTCCATCCTGAGATATTGCTTAGTTGCCATATTTGCATTTTATAATAAAAAAAAATCGATTGCATGCGCACATCTCTGCATGAGTGAAAACAGTTCTACAAAACCAGATAACTACAAGGTCGTTTGATTAGCTGTTGACAACTTACAAGTGGGTTCAGATGTGCTGGACTTAGGTTGTACAAAACAAAAATAAAACGTGTATATTGAATCGTTTTAACTTTGATATAATTTTGACTCAATGCTTACAAGTCTTATCACGCGGACTTCGGTATAGATATATGCCAATTTAGATATTTGAGATTTCCGTTATTTTGGTCAAGGCGGCTGCTAGATAATCTAGCAAGTTATGTCATAAATGTATGTATGTATTTATCACAGCATTTCAAAGCATTACTCATTGTTGCTCTAAATATAATTCAAATTGTGATTAATTATTTTTAGACGCAATATTAACTACTGTATTTAGAAATCTTAAGCAATTGAATATTATACATTCCCTTTATTTTCTACTCGGACTTTTTCTACGCATGTATGTATTAGAGAATTGTTGTTTTTATTTTTATTTTTTATGTTCATATGTATGTATGTACCTATTTATGTGGAATGTAATCTTTACGTGCTCTATGTAATTTCATAATTTTTAACTGTATAAGAAATGTCCAATAGTTAGTGGGAGAGACATATAAATATATTAAATACATAAATACGGCCCAAGAGGTGTCGCACATTTTTTTTTAAATAAAGTAAAATATTTTTAAGAAAATTACGAATTTTAGAACATCTGTAAATTGAACGTGTATATTTTTAGATGGTTTGTAACAATATGATTTTTATATTCATTTAAAGAGTTTCGAATACGCTTCATCAACAAAATTGTACAAAAAGAATTGCATAAAAAATTGTTTTTGTTTGTTTTTCATTCGCCATCTTAGTTTTTCCAATTAAATGTCAAGCTTTAGAGAAGACAAAATGGCACAAAGCTTGTTGTTAAATGTATGTATGTATATACCTAAATTCATTTAAAAATCTATATGATGTAAATACATACAGAAATGGTATACGAAAGTATATCTTACATATTCGAAATAAGAATTTTACTCGATTAAGATTGTTTTTATTTTCAATTAGACTATCCAATTGTGCAAATTTTAGAAAATATATAATTACAATAATAATAAAAATCATGTATATATCGATAATTCTGTTTAGAGTTTCATTGCCAGAAAAATTATTTCATCGATCCACTTAAATTGTGATAAATATCAATACAGCTTAAAACAAAATAGCCATGTGATCGACACATTCACCATTTTGTTGTCGATTTAAAAGGTGCATTCCACAGCACGAAAAGGAGTTGCCTATATGCTGCGATGTCTGAATTTGGTATTCCCTCAAAACTAAAAACTGCCGTCAGAATGGGGAAGAACCTCTCTAACCTGATGCTGGAATAGATCATGCGAGCCGCAGAATTTAATCGCTCTATACGAGCATACAGTTGTTGGCGTATGCCGATGATATTGACATCATCGGCCTTAACAACCGCGATGCCAGTTTTGTCTTTTCCAAACTGGATAAAGAAGCAAAACGAATGGGTGTGGTGGTGAAGGAGGACAAAGCGAAGTACCTTCTGCCATCAAACAAACAGACGGCGCACTCGCGTATCGGCACCAACTTCACTGCTACAGTTACGATTTCGAAATTGTAAAAGACTTCGTTTGTCTAGGAACGAGCATTTATACCAATAACAATGTCGTTTTTGAAATCCAACGGAGAATATCTCTTGCCAACAAGTGCTATTTTGGAATAAGTGAACGATGAACAAAAGTAACACTTTATAAGGCTCTCTTCATGCCTGTCCTATCATTTGGCGCAAAAGCTTGGACGATGACAACATCTGATGAGACGACCCTTGGAGTGATATTCTGTGGAAGATTTTTGGACCTTTGCACGTTGGTGATTTCAAGTATCGCAGGCGATGGAAAAATGTGCTGTTTGAGCCTTACGATGACATGGCCTAGTGCAGCAAATAAAGATCCAGCGGTTTCGTTGGATGGGCCAATTCATCCGAATAGGTACAGAAAATCCAATTTTTTACCCCGGGCCCGGAATTCTCAGAGGGGCCCGGCTCGAGAGTAATTCGAATTATATAAATTAGACATAATTGGAAAGCCACCGCATTTGCAATTTTCCCCCGGGGCCCGGATATGCTCTCTACGGCCCTGAGCATCTCGATACACTTTTTGTAGCTCTCGATGCGCTTCAGCCGCCGATTTTTTCCAATGAAATCAACACTTCCAGCAAATGATGATTATTCGGCACAAAATCAGACATTTTCACAAAACCAAAAGTATATGATAAACAAAATCAAACAAATCAAAATCACTAATGCGTCGAAGCAGTTTGTTTATCATATGCCTAAGCTTGGTTTATGACGGTTAGGTTATGTTAGAATCGATAATAGCACACACTGCTGGCGGCATCTATTGACACACAGCCGAAACTTAGTTGCGCACCTAATAGTTTATAATATAATCTCGCGGGGCTATGATCTGTACATCTTGGTTCCTACTTTTTTGCTACTCCTGCTGATATTTAAGGCGTTGACATTAAACATCTGAAAAACTTCATCAACGGCATTAAGTGATTGATGCAAACGCAGTACAGTTATCGTTCATAATCCACACACTCTAAACCCATTCTCCTAACCAACCCACCACCACCTCTCACCGCCATCTTCTTTCATCCCATCGGTTTTCTCCTTCACTTTTCTTCCTTCACAATGGTTCACAAAGGACGAATCCATTTATCTTCGACCATGTGTGCCCACTCCTTGGGTAACCATTTTAACCTGACTTATAATAGAAGGTTGCCTTTTACATTTTGCGAAATGTTTAATGAAAAAGGGTTTGTTGTTTTTTCAAAGCACTTTTACAACTCCGAAGTGGATACCTTTTTATTTGTTATTTCTAATATTATTAAATCAGAAATAGTTTGATTTTTTTAGGCATTCATTTATGTGTTGATCTTAGTGCTGAACATTCTTACTATACAAGTATCAGAAGATATGCAGCCACAACAACATTCGAAAGTCGAAAAATTTATAACCAGTGCCATTTAGTGACTATTGTATCAGCTTGATGAAATCAATACCCAAAATAGGCTATGCAGCTAACTTTTTTAAACCCTCTGAGTTTATAAAGAAGAGAGACACAATGGTGTGGTTCTAACAGGCGTCTAATTGGCAATTAAGAATATTTCAACAATTTGATTCTTACAAAAACTCAATCTATAAATTTCCAATTAAATTTGATGCTATGTTCCCTATGCAACCCTGTTAGGAAAAAATGGCAAGAAAACAAAATTTCGAATTTTCAGTGAATATATGTTTTAATAATCAATTTGTTTTGAAAATGATACTCATATCCAAGGGAAAAGACTATGATGGAGTGAGAGTGGCGAAGTCGCTGTTCTTGACCCATGAGCGAGCGGAGCAACCCCGTAGGCTGCATAAGACATCAGCTACAATTGACTGATTCTATAATAAAGGAAACATTATTGACCGGAGCAAAACTTAGTTTAATTTCTTTGCCAGCTTTCACAATGGCATTTGAGTTTCATTTTGATCTAACAAGGAGCAGTAACTGCTACCTCCTTAAACTTTGAAAAATTATAAAGGGTGAATTTTTAAGAGCTATAGGAATGTTTTTCAAAAAACACACGTAAAATTCAGAAATATGCATTAAATTTATATTTAAATAGGTAGTACAGTTCATATAATTTAATGTTTGAAGATTATTTCATACAAATGTTGACCGCGACTGCGCTTCAAATGGTCCATCCGCTTAGTCCATTTTTGGCATACTCTTTCCAATGTTTCGGCTAGTATCTCACATATATATAAAAGCTTTAATGTTGTCTTCCAATGCGTTAAGGGGTTACGCCACTCTAGCTACTGTAAAAAAGCAGTTTTTTAAGGATTTTTTTTACATTGAAAGAAAGGTGCTAGGAAAAAACTTTTTAAGTATATTATTAAGCATGTATTTAAGTGTAATTACAAATATTTTTATTGAAAAATATTACAAAATGGCGCCTTTGGAGTGAATCTCTGAACGCGCCCTGCGAAAAAGGCACTTCACGGCAAGCAGTACAACTGACGTAAATGTCCACCTAAACCAAATTAAAAAAATTCTTCTCAATCGACGTGAGTATAGCTGTAGAAATACGTACGGGATTTTAGAAATATTGAAATTTGTGTATTTTGCAGATGTTTGAAGTCAAAAGTAGAATTTTTCGTCTAAAATGGAACCGTTAATTGTTTATAAAAATTTTTCTAATTAATTAATAAAAAAATCCGTACGTATTTCAGTGCGGAATAATGTTCTAAAGATCCTTGTACAATTACAAGTTAAAATATTAAAAATTGTTTGAGTTATGCTGCTTGCCGTTTTGAAAAATCACGTTTTGAGATAAACACGGTTTAAATTTGAATAGTCGGTTCAGAGACGTCAGAGGCGCTCGCGCAAAAGTGCGAAATATTAGAGATAAACATTTTTTTCACGCATAGGACTTTTTGTTTTATATTCTAAAGAGTTTAAAGCATCTTTTAAGCAAAAAAAAAAATTTCGATATTTTGAAAATCCTAGAGTGGCCTAACCCCTTAATTGAAGCAGGCTTGTCTGAATAGACATGAGATTTAACATAGCCCCACAAAAAATAATCTAAAGGTGTTATATCGCACGATCTGGGTGGCCAATTGACAGGTCCCGAACGTGAAATAAAATGTTCACCGAACTCGCCTCTCAACAATTCCATTATTACGCGCGCTGTGTGACATGTGGCACCGTCTTGCTGAAACCACATGTCATGCAAGTCAAGCTCTTGCATTTTGGGCAAAAAAAGTTGGATAACATTTCACCGTAGCGCTCACCATTCACAGTTACGTTACGATTCGCAGCATCTTTGAAGAAGTACGGTCCAATGATACCTCCAGCCCATAAACCGCACCAAACTGTGAGCTTTTCTGGATACATTGGTAGCTCTTGCAATACTTCTGGCTGATCTTCACTCCAAAATCGACAATTCTGCTCATTTATATACCCATTGATCCAAAAATGAGTTTCGTCGCTGAACACAATTTTTCGACTTTAAATTTTGTTAACAGAACACGCATTTTTATAATAAAATTCAATGATTTGCAAGCGTTGTTCGTTTGTAAGACGATTTATGGTTAAATTATAGACCAAACTGAAGATGTTTGACTGTGAAACAAAACACGAAACGTGCGTCAGCTGTTTAAGCCAACTGTTTAAAAAGATAATAGCTAAACAATCACCCTTTTGTAGCAAGTTATCCTTCTTTTTGCTTTAATATCCGAGGGTAGCCTTTTATATATTGTGCCTTAGCAACACTACGTATGATGAGCTGTAATTCAATATTTTTATCCAAAATTTCGATAGTTTTTAGCATAAACTTATTTGTTCTTTTGGGAGTTGAAAAATTCATCTCGCCCGAAAAGTGGAATTAACTGATGAAAATTTTCGTGCGGTAATTTATTGCGAATTTTGTTATGGATAACCAAAACAGGAAAACAGGAATATTGATCAACTTACTTCGACTTTTGGAGTTGAAACCTTAGACACTCTCAAATGTTACTACATCGAGCTACGTGACCTTTGATGCAGTGCATAAATTCATAACGCAAGATCGTCATGTGATCTATTTCGAAATAGAGACATTTTTTGGCATTAATGGGACCAGGATACGTTCAATATTGCGTGAACATTTGGTCGTTTGCTTGAACATCTCTTTGGATACCGCATAATTTGAAAATTGCTCAAAAAAGGAAGCGTGTCGAATTGTGTAAATAAATGTTGGTTCAAATCACGTCTATGACATATGACAGGTGACGAGTCTTGGATCTATGCATATGAGATGGAAACGAAACAGCAATCGACAGTATGGATGTTCCAGCACGTGCTTAATTCAACAAAAATTGATTGCGGCAGAAGCACCTTAAAGGAAATGGTGACCTGTTTCTACGGAAAATCTGGTCATGTCGCAACTCTACCAGTAGTCCACTAGTCCACTACCACTACTCGGTCAATTCGAAGAGGTACACAACCATTTGTTTGCCAGAAGTTTTCCGAGAATGAAGGAAAACCAACTGCCAAAGACTAATCATTCTCACCAAGACAATGTGAGCGCTCACAAGAGAGTTTTTGAGCACTCAAAAAATTTAATTAATGGGTAATTTGACCTATATATGGCACCTAATGGCCTTCATATGACGCCTAATGGCACCGAACATCAAAATAAAATGCGTGGCTTTAAACAGCCATGTGGTCTATTTTCAAAAAGAGTAAAGATATTTTGATTATTATTTTACTGTATTTTCATTATTGGGCGCAAAATATAAAATACAACCTTCGTATATGTAAGTTCCCTGAAATTATAAACATTTTTGAGTAAAATAGTATTAACCCTTTAAGTCCCAGTAACTACGATCAAAGAAAATAATATTACGCTAAATAGATCTAAGCTCATAAAAATTTCAATGTTAGGTTTTTGGCGACGCTGATTATGAATTTGGTATTGGCTTATCAAATTGAAAATGGTGAATCTAATACGGCTGGTAAAACTTCAAAATATTGAGGTAAGGTCCTAAAGATTATAAGATTAGATTAGATTCTATGAGAGCTTTGCTCTCGTAGTCTTTTGTGCCCTCTACTCATCGCAGTACCTCATCCAGACCCAATTCCCTTATTACACTCAGGATATAGCTGGGTTGGATTGAGCGTATGTGCCCTTCCTCTAGCTGCAATTGGCCAAGATGTGTCAACCTTCGAAACCCCAAAAATCACTACTTTCTTCTTTTCGAGTCGCTGATAACAAAACCGATGAAATTTTTTAAATTAAAAATGACGGATCCAAAATGTCGGACAAAAATTAAAAAAAGTCCACTGCAGTGTTTTTTGGATCGATCATATCACGTAAGTAATGGAAAAATCCACAAAAAATAAAATAAATAGGCCGCAACGATGATAAGATTAGGGTAGGTCCGACAAGTGAAGGAATAAAAGAACACCCAAAACACGTTTTATTTTCACTTCTGTCAAAACCATGACTCGTTGTAAAAGAGTCTTATAAAAAACCATGCCTTGTGAATAGCGGACGGAAGGTTATTACGAGGGGTGCCTTTTATATGTCGGGATTAGAGAACAAAAACAAATTTTAATCATCGAAAATCACTTTATTGTTTTCCAAAATATTCTCCATGAAGATCTATACACTTTTGCATGCGTTTGAACCAATTGTCGATTTTGCCACTCTGAATGAGGTACCTCCAAAACATGCATTCTGAATGCCGCGACCGCTTCTTCAGGTGTCGAAAAACGTTGACTTCTCAGTTTGTTTTTTACGTACGGGAATAAAAAGAAGTCATTCGGTGCCAAGTCAGGACTATACGGCGGATGACCCATTAGTTCGATGTTTTGGGTGCTCAAAAATGCAGATGTTTGAGCCGATGTGTGAGAGCTCACATTGTCCTGGTGAAGAGTGATCCGTCTTTGGCGATTGGTTTTCCTAATTTCTTGGAAGACAACTGGCAAACAAATGGTTGTGTACCACTCAGAATTTACTGTTCTGCGTTGTTCTAGTGGTACGGTTGCGACATGTCCAGTTTTTCCGAAAAAACAGGCGACCATTTGCTTGGAAGTGCTTCGTGCGCGAACAACTTTTGTTGGATTTGGCTCATCTTCAAACACCCATACAGTCGACTGCTGTTTACTTTCGGGCTCATACGCGTAAATTCATGATTCATCACCTGTCACGATGTCATAGACGTATTTTGAAGCCCCGCGATCGTATTTTCTGAGCATTTCCTTCGACCAATCGACACGAGCCTTGTTTTGAGCGATTGACAAATTGTGTGGGATCCAACGCGAACAAAGTTTTTTGACAGTCAAATGTTTATGCAATATTGAATGTATGCTGGTCCCACTAATGCCTAGGATTGTCTCAATCTCACGATAGGTCACATGACGATCTTGCAATATCAGTTCACGCACAGCATCCATGGTTTTCGGAACAACAATTGATTTTGAACGACCTTCACGAAATTCGTCTTGGAGTGAACTACGACCACGATTGAATTCACCATACCATCAATAAACACTGGTCTTTGATGGATCTTCATCGCCAAAGAGTGAATTAAGTTCATCCATGCAATGCTGCTGAGTTAATCCACGTCGAAAGCTGTAAAAAATAATCGCACGAAAATGTTCACGATTTAATTCCATTTTTGGACCGAGATGAATCTTTACTGTAAGCAACATAAATAGCGGTGGTATTTCAAAACGTTCTGAGTACGTAAAAGCCAAAAAACTTTTTGCGATACAGCTGTCAGTTGCCAGATTGCAACACCAGGGTTGCCAAATCCCGAAATATAAAAGGCACCCCTCGTATTAAAAGTCCCTGGTATGCACTGAAGTGTATGAAGAGTTATCTCCGTAGTGATTTATCTTTGTTAATGTCATGCCGGACGAAATCAAAAATGTTCCGTACAAATAAAAGTGAAAACTAATGACATTTAAATATTTTTAAATTATAAAATTTATTTTCATTATATTTTGTTCAATTTATAAATATTTGTTTTATGCGTACAATACGAACAAACTCGAAATACACATACATATATGCTATATATATAAATATAAATACAAACATACATATTATTAATCAGTTTCAGAAAATTATCAACTAAGGCATTGCTAAATATTTACAGTTAACTTTAAACATTTTAAAACTAATAAAGAATTGTTGCATAGGTTTACAAATAAATATTTTCCAAAAATTCAGTTCCTAAGCACTTGGCATAGCTCGGCTCTTAGCGCCATACATACAAACATATGTACATACTTACAAATTTTATCAATTGTTAACTTTTCCATAAGTTTTCATAATATTTAGTTTTGCTAGGTATTGCTTAAAATATAAATTAAATAATATAGAATTGACTGTATGCAGTAAACAAAGGGAAAGAAGAGCTCGAAATTTGAGTATTTTATACTACAACTGGTGCGCGAAAAGATTTTATTCTGTACTTAAAAATTATTAATTTAGTTGTTTTAAACAAACAAGCGAAGTATACTCGTACAAGGAACAAATTGGAACTTTAAATTAAAAAGTAAGCTTTTTTGCATTTTTTTTAATCTACCCAACGTTTGGCCCTCTCCCACCCAACTGCATGACGTACGGCGGAAGCTTGCCAAGCATTTAGCTTTGAACTATTTTTTTTTAAGTAGACGTATTAGTGAGGTCAACGTAATGTACATTTTGGTAGGTATGGACTTTTCATATACAGTAAGTGCCACTAAAATTCACACATCTATTTCTTGCCATATTTTTTTCTTGTTCGCTTATTACAAAAATATAGTTCATATTCTATTGTTTTTGAGATACAATAACAAATATAGTACAACAGAAAGTAGTTTGTGGTTTTGGGAAAAGAGTCGCATTTTAGATACATATTTATGTATATGTACAGTGTAATCTCTCCTAACGGACACCTCCCATAAGCCGACATTTTTTTCTGTACCACACAAATCCTTACGAATTTTAAAATTAAATTTTTCTCTTTTGAGCGGACAAGCTTTGCATTTTTGCAGCTCGGCATTTTTTTCGCCCACAAAAACTTTTTATTTTCCTCATAAGTGGACAGCCTATAAACTTGGCCTTAGTGTTATCAAAGTTGCCAATAAATTTTGTCCATTTCATACGTAAAGCGTGCGAGCAAGTGAATCCACAGATAATGAAAAATTGCTTCAGCAAAGGTGGTTTTGGGGAAACAGATATTCCTAAGGAAGGTGGTGGTTAGACCGCAGAAGATGAACTTCCACTTTAACAGCTTTTAATTTAATTCAGAACCAAATTTAAGGTGGCGTTAAGTTCAAGTTTGAGTTCTAAGTTTAGATGATTAAGTCTTCATAAATGATGGGATGTAGAAAAAATGAATGCTGAAATGGTAATTATTTCTCAACAGTCGCTTCTGAAGATTAACTACGAAATGAGATTGACGACAAGTTCACTTCTTATAAAGTGGATTATTTAGCTAAAAACAAAGTAAAGCCCTTCTTTATATCACGACGACAGCGAATGCATTGAATTACTTACTGATCTCCAAATATACATATCTCCAAAATATTGAAATTAAAGGAAAAACATGTCAAGCTAAAATGTTTGCCTTTTTAAATCTATTTGAATTCCTTGCATAACACAATGGGTTTTTTACATTTCTCTGACATCATCGGATGATAAACTGGATAAAGAAGCAAAGCGAATGGGTCAAGTGGGGAACGGGGACAATACGAAGTACGTCCTGCCCTCCCACAAACAGTCGACGTACTCACGCATCGGCGCCCACGTCATTGTTCACAGTTATGACTTTGAACTTCTAAGATACTTGGTTTATCTGGGAACCAGCATTAACACCGATAACAATATCAGCCTTGAAATCCAACGGAGAGTCTCTCTTGCCAATACGTGCTACTTGGGATTAAGTAGGCAATTGCGTTGTAAAGTCTTCTTGGACTATAATAATGTCCGATGAGGCGACCCTTGGAGTGTGTAGATTCTGTGGAAGATGTTTGGACGTTTGGACGTTGGCGACGACGAGTATCGTAGGATATGGAACAATGAGCTGTATTTCGTTGGCTGGATACAAATGTTCGTCGGAATGGATACAAATGCTCCGGCTCTGAAAGTATTCGATGCGGTACCAGCTGGTGGTAGCATAGGAAGAGGAAGATCATGTGGAGAAGGACTTGGCTTCACTTGGTGTGTTCTACTGGCGCCGGTTAGCGCGAGAAAGAAACGACTGGTGCGCTTTGTTAAACTCTACCACACTCGTTTAAGCGACTATCGCGCAAATCAAGAAGAAGAAGATGTTCTGGTTTTGGAAAGAAGACTAAATAAAGATTGCAAATTAGTGTTAACTTTTTTACACTTTTCTCATAAACGACAAATTTTTCAGTCGCTTAGGTATCCACTTAAGAGAGAGTACACTGTACCTGCATTATGTGCGTACTAACTAATAACACTGGAATTTTTGCTCATTTGGCTTCTTACAACTACATTCACATACATACAAACACACACGCAAATAAGTTAAATAGTTCTCAATTGATTGGAAATAGGGTTACTGCTTAAAATCGAAAATATTTATGAATACATAACATTACACTGGCCTTCATTCACACATTTCTGCTGAAGCATAAATTAGTTAGAATTAATAAAAAAATTAAAAGATTTCCTACTTAGAAACTAACAAATCAATAAACTATAAGTAGTAAGCATTTAGCGTCAACAAAATATTCAAAAAATAATAATTCTAAGTCGCTTACAATGCAGTATATCCAACTATTTAA
The DNA here is from genome assembly GCA_037575425.1 of Anastrepha fraterculus. NCBI lineage: Eukaryota > Metazoa > Arthropoda > Insecta > Diptera > Tephritidae > Anastrepha > Anastrepha fraterculus. The sequence goes on along the minus strand of JAYXIM010034174.1, from coordinate 147,878 downwards.
AACGATTGGTGATGCATCGTTTTACCTAAAATAGCGCTTCGCCCAACTAGCGAAGTAGCCACTAGGCTCGTCACCCTCACAACACACACATCTCACTTCTCTACTTAAGATATGCTCTGAATCAGGTCACTGATATCGCCACTCTTGCGGCAAAACGAAATCTTTAATTGCATATAAAAATCTCGCATACCAATGAATCCCCTTATACTGAGTTGCTGTGTACAACGTCGCATTGGACGCACTCTTCGTCTGCTCCGCTTCTGTTGTTGGCACAACCTCATTGCTGCCACCAGGTAACCACGAACTGATAGCTGCCATAAAACGCATTGGCGCCAAACCCCAATGCGCCAATTTTTGACTATTCACCACCGCATAACAAGAAGCCGTCACCGAGTTTACCACAATGGTGCCCTCGCGGGTTAGAGGCGCTACCACACCCAGCTTATGCACCGCCTTAAGACGCGTTACACGTTGTGGACTTAAACGGCCATACTGATCGTACACCAAAACATAGTCATCTTCTTGTACGCGATCGGCGAAAATATAGTCCAGCCGCTTTTCAATTTGATGCCAAATTAATACCAAATGAGCTGGTGTTACGGTTAGCGTAGCACCGCCATCTGTGTGAATCTGTACGAAATTTTCGTCTTGCTCTAAATTGCGATCCATGAAGAGTATAACTTCGCTGTAAACGGGTTGACTCGTAGCGCTCATGGCGAGTACTCGATCACCGATTTTCAAATTGCGCATTAATTTCCGTTGACCGTTTTCGAGCAGTACACTGCTGTCCGCAGCAAAACAGCCGCTTACGTGTGGTATGTGTTGGGAGTCTGGAAAAGCAAGAACAAAAGAAAAAATTAAGAATTAAATATTACAGTACAAGCAAAAATGTAAAGCAATTGTTTACTGATGCTCAAAATCGTATTATTTTACTATGCGTGAAAATTAAATTTCTTTTGTGTAGCCGATACGTCACGAGCCAGTTCGTGTTTTCTAATCCTAACTAAGCTCACTGTCTATTTGTTTTTTCTCACTTATAAATTAATCCTGTTGTGGTTACCCAGGTCGAACTGGGTTGGGATAACAGGATTGACTGAACACAGCAAGAATCTAATCCAATTTTGAGCAATAAATAGAGAGAGGTATGGGTAAAGCAAAAAGGTTATAAGGGATGTTGAGATTATTATTTTTGCAAACTTATTTAACAATAATGTGCTTGAGTGTGTATCTCCATATATCTATATGTCCTATGTGTGGCTTTGGAAATAAGAAGGAATTTCTAAGACGAGATTTCCTTAAAGGATAAATGCGCTTGCTGTTGGCTTTGGTCTTAGCTGGCTGAAGTCGATACATAATACCATGGCACATTGCTTATACCGTTAGTTTGCGATTAGTTTTCAATAAGTTGGAGAAACTTAGAAATTGTGTTAAATTCTTTAACAGGAATTATAAATAGCCAACAAGAAGCAAACGACCCAACCTAATGCGGTTTAGAAAAGTATGCTAAGACTACTGCCATCATACAAAAGTATTATATTTACATATTAATATACAAACGTAGTAAGCCATATTTCTATTAAGATTCTGATTGCATTACATGCACATATATACACACATCTGTTTTTAGCGCTTACCCAGTGGTGATACCTAAAACTGTACTAATGGAAGGTCGATTCAGGTTGAGGAGGAACCGAGTTCTCTGCTCATTCCTTCTAGGCCTCATCTGTCCAGTTACCTCACAAGGAGCTCCGCGGTTCATCTACAGTTCTTTTACGCAATGTAGACCGATCTGATCCAGAGCCTGCTTGAGGATAACGGAATACGCACATATTGGAATGGTGACAATCTCTATACAAATTCAGGCAATCAAATTCAATGCAGCAACGATCGCAACGGACTTATTCTGGGAGGCTTACTAACGAGTTAATGGGCAACCTAAACATAATCAATATGAGAATGTGAATCCTTGAGCACAGCTACCTTCAGGTCTTTTAAACGATGGTACGATTTGGAAACTAACTAACGATGGTGAATATTGCCAAAATTAAATGGCCCAGAACCCTTTTCTGGGCTCATCAAAGCCCTCGTAAAGGAATTTATCAGAGACTGGGAAGGCAAGGAACACTCAATATAGAGTCTAGGACAGCTGCAGCCTAAGCAGTTTATCCTTCGCTCCGGGAGAGCATGAACTAGCTTCCTAAACGTGGATAGAGGTTCTTAAACATGGATAGAGGTTCTTGAACGTGGCGTACGAACTCTCACTGGGGCATTGTAGTCCTCATTATCATTTCAAGAAATGTTAATTAGTAGGAGCAAGTGCCTGTCGTCATACGAGTTGTATGACGAAATTCCAGAGCATATTCTCTGCGAATGTGTGTAGTCCTCGCAAAACGAAGACTCGTACACCTAAGTGGGGAAGCTCTGAAGCTTGAGGGGATACTAAAATTCATCAGAAGCCTCCTATTTTAGGTTTGCGTTCAAGCACAATAGACCAAATCAGAAGTCGCACTGCATTATGCCTGAATAATAATAATAATATCAGACGATGGAACGATGAGTTTTACAACTTACAGCTCTGCCGGCAAGCCTATGTCGTCCGAATGGACGCAAATTCTCTAGGGGAGGCCTCCTCTACGTATATTATTAAACTTGAAAAAAGTAGCTTAAGGGGTTACTGTGTAAATTAAGAAGGAGAATAATATTAGACATATGAGTATGTAACAAAAGGTACATAATTGATCATTTCCTTCAGATCACATGACTGAGTCACAAATCGGAATTATCAGAGATTATATAAACCTACAGGTTTGACCTACTGCTTAGCAACATAGATTGAGTTTGACAGCCGACACGCAACAGTCAACACTCAATCGTCAACTAACCGACAAATATTTTGCAAATGCCACTCTCTCTTTCTCACTGTGCGCCCTTATGCGAAAAACACATTCATACATACGCACATTTGTTCTATGTCATCGCCGTCAAATGTCACTGTCCAGCGGGTGTCCATGTTATTGCAATATCAAGAGCTAGGCGATCGGTCAAAACAACAGCGGCTTTGATGTTATGATCGGCAACAGCAACTACAGCATCAACAATACGAACACCGTTAATACTAACTAACACCAACATAGAGTACAATACCGAACCATGAGTGACGAGTAGCCGTAAGCTCCTGCTGCTGCTGTGCTGCCACATATAGGTAGGTGTACCATTTACATGGGGCATATGCAGCAGTGTTATAGACAAGCGTACATGTATTTACATACAAGTATGTATAAGTGCATATGAGTATGTAGGTGTTTGAATGCCCGTACAGGTATCGATGTAAATATAGGTGTGTACTCATCGTATGCCTGCAAGCAAGTTCTGGCCTATACCCGTTTCTTGTTATGACTATTCTTAAATGCTGCATCTCTTCGTGAACATTTTTCTTCTTTGTTGTAGGGATGGAATTGTTGTTTTCTGTATTGTAATAATTTATCAGTTTAGTCTTACCAGCAGTAAAAGATAAAAAGCCTGAGACAGGGTTCAGTTTATAGCAACAAACATAGCGCGCGCAGAGATAATTTAAGGCATTTTAATGGCTTATTAATTTATGACCTTTCAAGCCGCTGTATGCTTCATTCTCAGCTTCATGTAACTGCAATTTTCATCACAGACAGCATCAAGCTCGCACACATGGCCATACAATGTGAAAGGGCTCAATGCATATAAATATGTAAATACCCAACACATATGTATGTATGTATGTATGTACATATGTAGCTTCTCATGTTCGGTTTAATATATTATATAATATATTAAATTGCATAGCTTTGAATTAATTTACCAGTTTTGAGTGGTAAGCAGATCCTTTGATTCTGGAGTGGGATCGTTTTACTGAAGCTCTTCTGCGAATGTGACTAATTTAATAATTACAGCGCCGAAAATTATGTTATATTAACAATGCATCATACGTTTGTAATAATAGTTGAATTTCCTATGGATCTTTTTAGGCAGGTCACTTAATTCTACAGGCAATTTTTGGATGGTTCTGGGTCATGGAATTTTGAGATAGCGCCTAATAACTCTCTTTTAATAAGGGCTTGAAAAAGATGTGCATGAGTGAAGTTTCCAAACCGTACCATGACTTACAAACCCTGAAATTATCTGTACACATTGATTATGTTCAGGTGATCCATTAACGCGTGAGTGGACCTGCCAGAATGAGTCCGTTGCGTCCGTTGCTTCATAGCATTTGACTTATTGTCGGTGTCAGAAGTGCTGCAGCTGAACCTAAGTTTACGGCTACCTGACTACTACAGCGTCTTTCCGGATTAGTTAATAGCAATGAAAGAGGCTCTACTGTGAGTCAGGAACTCTGTAGCATAACCGATCACTATCCACTCTGACAGTCAAGCTACCATAAGATCTCTACAGCACAATAATACTTCTTCCAAAGTAGCAATTGAAATGTAAAACTATTCACAAAGAGTTGGCTAAGCGATGCACCATAGGCATTGCTGGGGTCCTGGGCATAGAGACTTTCCTGAAAATCGCATCGCGAATGAGCTGGCTAGGAGGAAAACTAATCTTAAATTAGAAAGTTCTGTCGAGTGTATGGGCATCTCTTTATCTTGAAACCGGCTCTAGGTCGGGTCGGCCTGCATAGCCTACACCAACTGTAGACGGACCACGAAGGTTATGAGGTAACTAGACAGGTCTGACCTAAAAGGAATAAGCAGAGAGCTAGATCCCTCATGACTCTAAATAGGCCTTTAGTGCAGTGGTTGGTATCACCACCGGGCGCTGCCTGAAGGGGAGCATATGGGAAACGTATGGGGAGCATCTCCATGACTTTACTCGATACAAAAGTTCAAGCGGTTTATTATACCAGCGATAAAATGGAGGTTCCTAAAAAGTCGCTTAAAGGGATATATCTTCCATTAGACCAGCGTATTTTATGACGAAACAAGTCTTCTCGGGAGGCTGTGTTTGTGTTTTATATTTAATATATTTTTATATTTAAGTGCATAACAAAATATAGGCGTGGTATCTTCCTACGTCAATATCCGCTAACTGTTTTATGTACATATGTTTTTCCTTAATTATACCACCATTCAGTTGGTAATTGATTCTACCTAATTCGAATCCAACCGATCGTTATCCAATTAATTTAATTTGTTCTATGTTTCCTACTTATTTGAAAAGGCACATAAGCAAACCTCCTTGCGGCACGCCTTCAAACTGAACTAAGCCAAACCAAAGCAAAAGGTAAAAAGGCACTAAGGTAGGTAGACAAAAAAGTAAATAAATAAAAAACGCAATATGCGCATACAAACATACTTACGTACACATGCACATATGTAGGTATTTAGGCAGTCAGCACAAGAGTTCTGCGGATGCTCAGTTTCATTAGATATCAGCACCATCAATCTCCATAATATGCTTAGTGTGGCATATTATTTCACCGCAAGTGCTCCACTGCTCCTTATCTCACAGTTTTGCTCTGTTATAATTGCGTGTGGCTCATGTTGCACGGAATATTGCTGTGCATTTATTGCATGTCCTTTGTGTTGTAAATGCTCAATATATCGGTATTTGGTTACCCAAACGAGCATCAAAGTCGAATTATTTTACAACAAAAAGGATAATGCAAGCGCTCACACTTAACCGAATGGGCGAATGGACATCTCTTAGACCACACATTGCATTCGCGCACTGACGGTTACCGACTGATGGCTGACGGGTGTGCTATAAATGTGCACTTATACATATATACGCACATATATTTGGCGGCGTTTAGCCTTGAAGGGCATAGCCGCAGGAGTGAGAGTGTGCTGTGAAAACTATTTATGTGAAAGAATGCTGATATGGATGATCCTTTTGCCTCATTTTGTTTCAATTTCTTCCTTCGGCCTTGTTGGGTAATTTCTTATTATTTTTTTTTGTGTTATTTCATTGACTGTGATTTTCGGCTAGATTTTTTGTTTGTTGGCAGTCTCACGCAATTAGATTAATAAACCATAACAATAGAAAGAAAACACAAAAAAAAAAACAGCACCGATGTAAAAGGATCATTTGTGCATATGTTGGCGTGTCTGTGTGAGTGTAAGCCATAACTTACAAATTTCTTTGACAGCCGGCTACAAGGACTCTCATGTATTTATAGACATTTTGGCCACTTGGTGGCGATGCTGTTAGTGAGCAGCAGGAGGGGCCACCGCGGCAAGCCTTTGATCTCACTAAGGCAAATTGTAAGGACGATTGCGACAGTTGCAAGCAGTGACATTTAAAGTCAAAATATTTAGTCCTTTTGTGTTTGACCGATATACCTTTTTAAGTGCGAAAGCATTGCTATATACATATGTACCTATGTATGTGGGTCTACAAACTCCTGCGTATGCACATGATTCGAACGGAAGTTGGTTTCTTCAAAGGAACACTGTTGAGCTACATTGTATCATAGTTATATATATATATATATACGATTGTGTAATTAATATGAATAGAACTAGCATATGCTGTGTTGACAAATAACGGGTGTCTCATTAAACCCTCCTATTGAATGTAACGCCCTTTTTGTTTCGATCATATCCCCAGTTGTGTGATTGAGTCTTGTGCCTACTATCAAGTGCGAAAATTGGAGTTTATTCATGGAAAAGTACATATGGGCCCAGTTAATGGAAATTTTCAACTTCTGCTATATTCGAAAATACCATAAGGAGTTAGGTGGGGAAATGTCCTGGTTGCAGTTGATAGAAAATAAACTTTGTAGCTTAGATAAGGAAAAGTAAAAGTCGTAAATATAAACGAATATACACTTTCACATCATCTACTCCCCCCCTCTCTTAGTGAACGGTACATTTCTGAAAAAAAGAAACAATACAATCGGCGCGATATCGATTAATCAGTTTAATTGTGTTTGGCTGTAAACCGTCCAAAAATAATGATAATAACAATTGGCACTACATCCTTCGTTGGAAATTTTATTGAGCTGCTTCTCCTACTTGTGGTGTGCGCCTTGATATTTATTTCACAAATGGAGGGACCTACAGTTCTATGCCGCATCCGAGGGGCAGATGATTATTTACGAGGATCTTTTTCATGAGAGAAATACACTCGGAGGTTTGCTAATGCCCGTCGAGGAACGGTCGCTATTAGAAAACATTATTCTAGCAGTTGTTGTTTCATGCCCGGAATTTCAAACCTGGAATTTCACCGAATGGTAGCTACGCACTAACCCATTCATTACGGCGGACTTAATCGTTCAATATCAAGTGTTATATTTTGAACTCTAATCAATTCCATAAATGTCATGGATTTTTCACGTGAAGGTATTTACATTTATTTTGTATTTTGTATTTTTTTCTTTTTATTTTTCATCAGAACAAACGGTGCGTTAAATAACTGGAACTTATATATTTACGTATGTATGTCATGTTCTTTATTTTAAAAAAGATAATTATGTGATGGGTACTCACAACTAGTAGAAGGTACGACTATAACAGTGATATGATGTCAGTGGGAATAATTTAAAATGAGTATATGATAGCATATTTTCTACATTTTTAATTCAAAGGATTCTCGTTCAATTGTATAAAACTTCAGTATGCGTAAACTCAAAAGTGTAGTTATGAAAATTCATTTAAAATCATTTTCATATACTTGAGACAGCAGAATAAATATTTCTACAAAGCTCCATAATCACAGCCAGTTAAGATATTTATAACATTGGATAGATCTAACGTATTTTCACCAAAATGCTCTAAACGAAATCTTTTATAAATTGGGCATATGCCTATAACATGTTGGATGTTTTCGGGGTCACCCAAGTTACAAACTGTGCAGGCGGTAGAAAATATATTCTTAAAAGGTCTCGCATTTAGGTTAAGAAGACTTCCTCTTCTACGAAAAATTAAGCTAATAGCATAGGCAGCAAAATTTGACTGAAATATTTCATATCTCTAAGTGCTAAGTTAGCATACAAATCATGTTATTCTGATTTAATAGCAGAGTCCAGAAAATTCGAAAGTTTTTTATTCTTAATATTGTCTAAAAACGAAGATATGAACGCAGACAAAGGCTCAGAAGTTAAAGCAGTAAGAGGCTTCATATTTAACATCAGCGAGTCCTTCCACTTTTTTACGCAAAAAGCGCCAAGGCTTACAGTCTGCTCACCAAGGAAAAGTCTATGAGTTGGCAAGACAAAGCACAGATGTGCTCGGAGTGTATGTAAATATTGCGTTATCATATCTGTTTCGATGTGAATCATATAATTCAGAGTATTTGGTGGTAAAAAAAAAATAATGTTTTGTTTAATAAAGAAAGGTAGAAGTCTCTCACCTGAGTTGTATTCATCAACAACTGAAACTTCTTAATAATTATTGATTTGCGGAAAAAGAAATCCATTACTCCTAACATGCCGGTCAAGTTCGATTATTTCTGTGATTTTATCGATATTTTCGACGATGGACCGAAAAGTGAAACCGGTCAAATAAATTCGCTATTTTTAGGTCAGTGATGCTGTGATGTCAGAGTAGAGTGTATGACAGCTCTCTTAGCTTAATGGGTTCCGGTGATCTAGAATTTTCAAAAAATTGATTTTTTTTGGTTTTGATATTTCGAAAGTATAAGCTTTTAAGAATATACTGTTAAACTTTCGGAAGTATATTCCCAGTATTCTCGATTCTACATCCGTTTTAGCAGGTAGAGTCAGATTCGTCACGCGGCGGCATCAATGATCGCATTATCCACTCTCAAAAGTTTAAACACAATTATCTCAAAACTACTTTTTTCGGCCTGGTGTTGGCAACAAAAAAACTATTCAACCAAAATCGTCTGAAATTTGAATATGAATATGAAATCAACATTAATGGCTATCATCCGAATCATATATTTAGAATCATATTATTATTTCAAAATTTTTTTTTTATTAAAAAACTGTCAAATTCAAAACCGCGCCAGTTTGCCAAATTTTTTTTATTCCAGTACGGGACATAGCTACAGTCATACTAATAAATAATTATTTGGTTTTTGTGCTTCAGATAAATAGAAGGGCCAATACAGTCCAGGTCCAATTATTCGGGAGGGTCAACTGCAGCGCCATTTTAAAAATTTTTAAAATTAATTTTTTTTTTTTCAGTTTTTATATGTAAAAGAAGTTAAATAAAAAACCAAAAAAATTGAAATATCGCTTTTCATGTTTTTTATTGTAAAAAAAAAATCTTGAAAATACCCTAAATTTTCGGGACCTCTAGACCCCCTTAAGTGAAAAAATACCAACTCAAAGAGTAATCAAACTTAATACTCGGTATGGAGAAACTGATAACGTTCTCCACGTAAAGAAAATGCTATAAACTGGACTTTAGGCTTAGTTTTCAGTGAAGGCCTCATCTTCTTGATTGGTGCGGTAACAGCTTAATCCTTTTTGTTCGAGTTAAACAAATAGCGCCATTCGTTTCATTAGTTTCGTTGTTAATTGGTTACAATGGGACGCACTAAGTTCTCCTCCAATTTATCTTTGAGCTACTATCATAATATAATATAACAAAATATAAAAATAACTTAGGTAAAATTGCTTTTCGCTCTAAGTGGCATTTATCCATATTATTTGGCATTTAAAATTAAACTTATCTTTGCAATCTACGAATATCAAAGCTGCACGTAAGGTAACTAAGCTCTCTCAAAATAAGCGCTTGCGATCGATTACAACACAAATATGTTGATCAACACAAGTAAGGATTGAAAACTCAGGCGGTAAAGATCATTGCATATCCGCAATGACATCGAGCCCAACAAGCGCATTACATGTGTACCTATGCGCATACTTAAAAATGCATGCACTTATACATATTTACATACTTCGATCATTAATGCATTAACATAAACGTTTGTTGGTATGTCTACGGTGTATGTGTGTAAATAAAGCTTCCAGGGAGGAAAAAGCAGCGCCACTTCTGTTATGTACATACATACATACTTAAATATCTATGTACGCATAAAGACATGCTTGTTTGTATGTACATAAATTTAAAAACATACATATGAGCCCGAATATACAATATACATATGTATGTATGCATGTAGGCACATATTTTAAGAAGGCATGCCGCGGCACTTTTACGCTTTTGTTAGCTGGCATTCACTTTTCTCTCTTTTCCTACACACCAGTCCGGTTTGGTCCCGTCCGGTTCGGTATGGGCCATTGGTGTTGGCTTTGTCTGGCTCTTCACACTCGTTGATATTAAAACAGGCGCGGTTTTTGATTGTTTTCTGTTACGCATTCATTTTGTTGCTATTGTTGGCCATATTCTGGCTATATTCGACAGTTTAAGCACTTTTCGAAAATTAATTGTTAACGTGATTTGGTTGGTTAGAGTGCGCCATTGGATTGGTGAGTGTGTGTGCATGCATACATACATATATAAATACACACACACTTACATATGTAGATACATACTGACACACACACATATTGACATACATGCTTGTGACTTACATGAATGAAAATCCAGACAAATAACAGGGCAGCCTTCCTGATTTCCAGACATTTTACATGTTCGCAAGTACATATTCATGTATGTATGTATGTAAGTAGATTTTCAATGGACCCGACTTCTGGTACGCTAGCTGATCTATCGTTTGAGTTTTCTCAATTCGAATTTCATTTATTTGCTGGATAACTGGTATTTTCAGCGGCGAGCATGTGCCACTGAGCACCTTTTCCGGGTCAACCCACAGTTGCTTTGATGATAAACAGGCGCCCGTGCACTTCAGTCAAGTTTTAACATATTCCGAATGAAAAGTGTAGACTCCTATGCACGTGTTGGATTGTAAAATACACACGCATATATATATACATACACATATACATATATACATACACGCATACATACCTACATAAAATCAAAGTATTTCGAATTTTTTTAAGAAATTATTGTAATTTTTTAAGTCGTTGACACTTTCTGTGGTTAGTTGTTGGTACAACGTCGCACCAACACTATGTCACATATTAAAATAGTTAAAACAAATACAACAACAAATTAAAAAAAAAAAGATTTACCATAACTTGTGTTTGTTGTCACTTTATTTTTATTATTGTTTTAGTTGACTTAGTTCGTCTACCACACTAACCGCATTTCCATTCCATTTCGAATCAGTTTAGTCATTTTCGTATGTATTTGTGCCCGACCGACCAACCATTGTTTTTGTATCTCTATGTGTATATCTGTTTATGCGTGCGTGTGCTGGTATTTGGCTTTGTTTTTCGTTAAGCATTATAGCCACCGCAAACTAGCATTGTTATTGCGGTTGCTTTTGTTGCTTTTGTTTGGTGCTCTTGGTGTGACTGGTATTGCCGCACAGCTTCCGTTCCGGCCGAATTTCTCATTACTGTCGCTACTCTTTTTGTATGCATGTGTATATGCATGTATGCATGTATGTATGTATGCGATCTTAAACTCGTACTGCGGTTTCTGCCGTTGGCCGCTCTTGTTGTCGTCTGTACGTTCATGTGAAACTCAGCGGAGGTCGCATCATCAATTCGTTTAATTTGACAGGCGCAACCCTAAACATGTCAAAGCAGTAGGATGCATACGCACCTACTACTACTACCACTCCATGCATACAAATATTTTTCGACTTTCCGCTTTTGAATTTATTTTGGCCATTTGTACGCACAAATTCGTTGCTGGCGTATTGTCTCTTTGGCCTACAAACTGTAGTTTTATAATATTTAGGAAGGAATTCGTGTCGAAAGGGGAGTGCTAAGGAGTGAACGAGTTTAGAAGTGAAAAGTGTACAAAAAGACAGAAGAAGAAAAACATAGGTGACCTAACTTGAAACACCCTAATAAATGAAATATTTTCCTTCTGTAGAGAAAATTTACTCTCACTCACTAAAGTGTCTACTCTCAATTGATTGAAACTTTTTGAACTGACGAAATTTTATTTCACATTTCTTAAACATTGAATATTTAGTATCAGACAAGACACATTGAACAGTAAGTACCAGTAGAGCAACGGATCTCATTTTTTGCTATTCATTTGGTCTCAAAATTGCCCAACTTTGTTTAAATTTCTCTAAATTCTCAGTCTTTGCTTATAGGATTCAACATTTTAGGCACCAAAAGCAATCACAAAATCCATGGCTCCTGTTGGTTTTGCGCTACTGATGCTCTACCTTATCAATGTGCCTTGGTATCGCATAATAATTTTTTGTAGAAATTTATTCAATACACACATATGTATGTATGAAAATATTCCTTATGCTTACCTGATTTCACCGAACAATGTATATGCGCTCGACTCTCATAGTAAACCCAATCGAATCCTGCTTCTACCGCAAGACGCGCCAGCATACCATATTTGGTGCGATCACGATCGGAAGTGGTAATATCCACAGCACGTCCCTCGTAATGCAAGGAGTCAGTATGATGAGCATTATCCTCATCCCAACTTTCGGTGACACGTAACAATACGCCGGGCCATTGATTCATCACAGAAACAGCCAGATTAGTGAGTTTCTCTTTGCAACGCTGGAATGAAAATTAAAAATTAAAATTGGTTTCATCAAAAATTATTTTTTAATTATTTTTGATTAAATACTCTAAACATGCTTTTAGCCCTTTATCGCATATGGTATTGCAGTTTTGATTCAATTTTATTTTCAAATTAAGTATTATAAAATAATTCAAACTATTTTAATCAATTAAATATAGATTTAGCAGTAATAAAGCGCAAAAAAATTGTCTATGATTTTATGACATTTCGAAATAACCTCACTTTTGTGCAAGTGGAAAAACAGAATTGAAGTGCGAGTGATTCATTTTCAAAAAACGGTAACAGAGTGAAACGTACGTTTTTTTTACGACAAAAATATTTTCACGGAGTCGATAATACTTTACAAGTAATAATTTTTCCGCTCTTCAACTGTTGTCTATACTTTACAATTCCTTTTCTATATATGGTTCCGTAAGAAAAACTAAAATATATTGTAAAACCTTTTCTTAATTTTTTTTAATATATTTTATTGATAAATCAATAAGAAAAAGTCTAGCGTGAAACACATTTTCTTTTTCAACGCTTTATTAATTCATGCAGTAAGGAGTAAAAGCTTTTAGAAGGCATCAATTTTTTTTTCTTTTGTAATATGCGTTTTAGAACTAAAACAGTCCCTGTGTATGTACGGCGGAACATTGAAGACTTTAACGTAGATAGTAAAGTTATAGTATTGGTAAAGATTGTAAGGGTCAACCTAAGGCCTTTGCACTGCGACCAGGTTGATGTGTTGTGCGCCCTTAAGTACTTAATTTTAACTATTTAGCATTGCGAGGAATCAAACCAGCTCCATAGGAGGGAGCATCTGTAAGTCTTCATCCTCTCGTAGATACAAGCTCAGGAATCTGTGTCTCCTGTGACCCAATGCTTCACAATTGATGATTAAGTGTACCATGGACTCCTCTTGATCACAGGGGAAACTGTACAAACTATGTAGTACTAGATTGAAATGTCCTATTGTATTGAAATGCTTACTGCAGACAAAGTGGCCTGTAAGTCCTTCTCAGAGTAACTGATCCCCTTTTTGTCTAGGGTTAGAGCAGATCTTGCTCTGCTGGCATTAAAGTTCAGAAAATTTTTGGAGTGATTAAGTGTGTGCCCTTTCAGTATTCTTTGGTTTTATTTGTATTCATGTTCTGGTTTCCTGTTTTAGGTTGTTTTTGTTAAAGCCGAAAATAGGGTTTGGTGCAATAAAGGGCACAAAAGTCTGTATTTTTTCAAATAATAGTCTACTTCGTGTCCCTCATATTCTGGTACACAAATCAGGGAAACTTGATTAAGAGTCGCCCGTTTTGTGAGTGCATCGCTACACTCTATAAGGACTTTTGAATTGAACGAAATGCTATTTAAGGCTTTGAGGACTGATTGATTGTCCGAACATATTTAAATTTTTATTTTTATGAACCTCTTTTGTATATTAATTCGACTGTTTCCATTTGTATACCATTTCTGCGAGTCTTCATGTAGCCATGTGGTTTCACTAGACGGGAAAATAACCTAGCATCTCTTAGTAAAATTGAGTAAGACGTAATCCGCTTCAGGAATACAGAATGAAAGCCTAAATTCAGAAGTCTCGCAATCAATATTCGATTAGATGAATTATCGAAAGTTTTAGAAAAATCCGTATAATCGGCATCAACTTCGTATCCTTTTTGGAACGTAGCTGAATAAAAGCAGCTAAATTACTGAGGATCTGTCAGGGACAAACTCATGTTGATACGGACATAAACACTCGAATAACTTAGAGACAGTAGTGAGTTTGGGAAAAACTCAGTTTAACAAAGGTAAGTAAGTATCCAGTCAACAAGAAAAACATCAACAGGCAGTGACATGTTACAGCATCTTGAAGGGAAAAGTAAGACTGCATATAACAATACTACAGAACTGTTAAAGACCTAAATAAATGAAGCTACACTCGCTAGTGACTTCAAGCCAACCTAGCCAACTACGAGTCGTGGAATTAGGAAAGAGGTACGATTTACCTTCATTGGGTGCTAGGTTGGATACTCGAGCAATACTAGAACCAACCATTCATACATATTTTGTATGTTTTATAACTAGAAATCGTTCGTTATTATATGAGGTTTGATGGCATGAATACAGACTCCTTAAAAATAGCCATATTTAAGTTAACAAAAAACCATAAAACAAAAAAAAAAATATTTTTGAAAGGTATGTAAATACATTTCGGCGTGATCTTAAGCAATAACTTTCTCACTGATTCCCTTCAATGTTGCAGTTGCTGTCTTTATTACTGTTTTGTGTGCAACTATGTATCTATTTGTATACACACACATGTACACATTCCATTAGATGCTAAGAAATTTACAAAACTTATTTTGAACCTGTTCTGCTAGGCAAACATTAAACCATTTACATATGTTTAGATAGGTACGCTATGTTTGTGCACATGTCGCTATTACCTTTCCATGGCCCTCGTTATTTTAACAATGGACCAAAACAAATAGAAGAAAATGTAAGAAGTTGTATTAAAAATCAATTTTCCCATTTGTTGTGCTGTCAGTTACAACAAATACAAAGGTGTTTATTTAAGCGCACAATCTCGAGCCTCGAGCCTCGAACTATGAGCGACGAATGACGAATGACGAACGTCAAACATCGAAATAATGCCTCGTTCTGCCCGATTGCGAAAGGTCAAAATACAAATATTGATTTTCGCCGACGTGTATGAGGAATGTTCTACACTTTTCAATGAGTACATTTGTATTTGTAATCACTTATATGGTATAGTGGGTGCATTTGTGTATTGTGTTGGACTAGGCAATCTTCCATTCATGGCATTCACGGGATGTACAAGTATAAAACAGCACTTATGGCACGAATTATTGGGTAAATATGTCGGTGTTTACCTGTGAGTCCATATTTGTTCTTTACCAGGGTGGGGTTTAAAAAGGATTCAAAGGCTTTGCCGCATTCGGTCAATATTTTCTTATTTGAGGAGTTTGAATTTTTTTTAAGTTGCATTTCAATTACAGCAATACGTAAAAATGCTTTACAGTGTATGGAATTTAAGGAACGACATAAACTGGAGGGGGTAGAAGAAATAGTATCGCTTGAAAACAAACGATTTTTTAGGCAAACATTTTTTGAAAACTGTCTACTAAAGATTTTAGAATCAGCTGCACATTCAATTGTCCGTCGAGAATAGACCACAAAATCAATTATCAACGGCTGCGCAACGACACACAGTGAGTCGCTTGGTAGGCGCTTGATTTGTATATTTGGTTCGGTGCCCGTTTGCCAACAATTTGCCATAAACATTGGTGATGTGATTGGTGTTGTGTCGCGCGAGGAGAGCGTGAAATTGATTATGTGCATCTTGTCGGTATGATTTTTTAAAGGAGTTCATAGCTCAAAAATTCCGTCACACATGCAAATGTTTATATGAATGTATGTGTTTATACACATATGCAGATATTATTTGAAAAGAGAAGCACCAAACTAGCCTAAAAAAATACTAGTTTACTAGTAGAATTTCCTGACTGAAATCGAATTAGTCCGAAAAGACTAGATTTGGACCAATTTTAAAACGACTTATTTATGCTTATTTTATTTGACTGCAATTTAACTTTAACTTATGAATTTCGCGCCTCACGTATTTTATTTTTTAATTACTCTTTTTAATATCAAAATCGTTTTTATGGTTTTGGTCCATAATTGGACTAGTAGTTTTTGGCCTACTTGAAACTAGTATGAGACTACCATATTTCTGGTCGAAATCTGACAATTGGCATAGCATAGAATATGGGCATGTAAAAAATACCACTTGCTTGTATGGAAGAAAGACAGTTGCCTGACTAGTTGCGTCTGCGACTCATAGTAGTTGTGCGGTAGTTTACAACCAGCATATTTTACTATAGGGTTGCTACTATGCAAAAAAATATATATATACATAGGGATACAAATACACACATTAATACATGTAGACATACTAGGGTAATTGTATCGCTTGTGCAACTTTCGAAAATTCAAAGCGAAAACCTACTATTTATAGTAGGTGTGACAAATTGCCTTTATTTATGCGGTTTTAATGTGGCGTGTAAAGTGCGGAAAATCGAAGTGGTCTACCATAACTAATTGTATGTGCGTTGATTTCATATACATGCAAACACCCAACTCTTTTTGCACAATCCGGTAATCTCAACTAAGAAAACATCGACAACACGTAACCAACAGCGAACAAAATTAGAGACATCCTTAGCAACCATTAAAACGCTTAAATTACTCTGGATACCAAGTCATTTCGCCATTTGTGGTAATGTAAAAGCAGATGAATTGGTCAAGTTTGCCACCAAAATTCTACTCATTATCACTGAACTATTCTACAATCAAAAAGACATCAAAAGAGCTGCTAACTCGATTGTAGCAAACACCAGCACGCAAAATAGGTGTAATTACACTCAGTATCTACTGTCAACGAAACACACATGAAAAGTTTTTCCAATTTATAAAAAAAAATATTTTCTATAAAATATGACACATTAATGTGTTTTCAGGTAATAACCAGTTAAACATTTAACTATGAGACAAACAGGGACAAGGCCTTGAGATGTTAGTGCTAGAAATTAAATTCTAAAACTTGTATTTTTGTTAATTTTTTGTTTTTTGTTAATTAATTTGTTTATTTAGTTTTTTTTTTTTAAATAAATAAATAATAAAATTATAAATTTTTTACACGAAATTTTCGCTCTTACAGGAATCTCAGTGAATTTCTTCCTTGAATCAAACCCAACTGATGAGTTGGACATATCTGACATATCAATGACATGGGTACAACTAAACTTGGTACGCAAAAAAATGCGCACATTTGCCATCAAGTAGCGATAAATAGTTGTGAAACGGATTTTCATTCACAATTCGAAATTAAACTTTTATAGCTTGCATGTAATTATAGATAGAATTTTAACTTTTAATTTTAATTGCTTTTTTTGTTTTGTAATACAAATTTTTATTTTTTATTTAACAGATATTTATATGTGCACGACTTTTTCGTGCACGCTTTTCTAAGGTATCTATCTACCATCCACTAAGAGTTGGGTGTACACACATATTTCTAGTATTAAATTCTATTCCAAGTTTGTCGCTTAAGTCTTTTGTTTTGAGACGAAAATCTGCGCATGGGAGTGTAAAATAAATCGACTTGGCAGTAATGAGTTTTTGATTTAGTATAAAATTTCGGAACTTTTTTGCTTTTTAGACAAATTCTGGGTATACAGTTTTGTAGCTGTTAAATTTTGGTACAATATTGATTTGTGATAATTTTTTGTGTTGACGGGTTGAGCATTTTCTTCCATACGAAAAATTTGAGCATTCTTTGTGACTAAAAGTTTTGCTGATTTTTTTTTTTTTAATTTTATGCAAAGTTTGACCCTTTGTGTTATGTAATTTTTGTTGTAAAAAAGTCGGAACTTTGCAATAAGTGGCACCTATATGTTAGAAATAAAATAAAAATATATTTACAAATTTGTGCGCGTTTAGGTAGCTCCCAACAGCTATATTCTATATCCAAGTGGCTACTCAGAAATCTTGTCAAGCAAGTGAAGTTGATTTTTCCAATCATACCAAGACCATAAAAAACCGTCGTGCGATCACCCAACGTCTAATTGTTTTTTACATAAATGGGTGAGATGTTAGGATGCACAGATGTTTTCTGAAGCGCTCAAAAAGCTTCTTCATATACAAATAAAGGACAACAGCAGGCATTTAAAAGTCTAATTAAATATGAAATGCGACATGAAGAATGCGATAAATTTAATCTTGAGTTTTGATACATTTTGAAACCGTAATCTTTTTTAAAAGGTTTGCCACCAAATTATCCGGCAAATTCACGTTTACAAGTAAAAACGTCAAGAATAACATAAGACTATTTTGACGGCGGCCGCCGTAACCGAATGGGTTGGTGCGTGATTACCATTCGGAATTCACAGAGAGAACGTACATAGGTTCGAATCTCGGTGAAACCAAAATTAATAAAAACATTTCTCTAAAGCGGTCGCCCCTCGGCAGGCAATGGTAAACCTCCGAGTGTATTTCTGCCATGAAAAAGCTCCTCATAAAAATATCTGCCGTTCGGAGTCGGCTTGAAACTGTAGGTCCTTCCATTTGTGGAACAACTTCAAGACGCACACCACAAATAGGAGGAGGAGCTCGGCCAAACACCCAAAAAGAGTGTACGCGCCAATTATATATATATATATATATGTATATATATTTTGATTTCTAAACTCAATACATTATAAAAAAGCTTTTACTAAGTATTTTATGCTAAGTTCATTTATACATGTTAGCAAGGTTGCCTTGTAATCATTGTAATTTTGATGAAAATAATACAAAAAAAAATATCAAGACAATATTTAACCATGTGGACAGGAAATAATTATAAAAACAAACTCAGGTTGCTTTGGAAGTTATGGTAGATTATTTCATAATAAATAATTTTTGAGCTTAAATATTTTTTCACAACAGTTTTATTTATTTACTCATCATAAGCATAATTTCAACATCAGCATTTTGCTGATTAACTAATAGTTACCTGTAAAGTAATTTAGGAAAAATACTATTTAATATCGCTTCAGAAAATGAGTCGTCAAGATCAATAATTCGATTAGTTTGATTAAGTCCTCTAAAAGCACGACCGACAAATGCATTGATGAACCTATAACCAGAGTATGACGTCCCAAATACAATGCGACTTTGAAATTTTTAATAACTCTGTTGAATACATCTGACTGAATTTGAGCTATGGCTTGGATTAGGTTAACTTTAAGTGATATAGACAGTCAACCCCACAAGAAAAATTCCAACAGGTTGGAATGGAATGATTTTGGTGCCCAGTAGAAGTCGTGTTCGTGATTGGCTATCCCTCATATTTCATATTAGAATGAGGTCTTACCATTCATCTAACGTGCAGCAGAAGCTCAGTCGCGTAACTTGCCATGGTAGTTTGGCACCAATGGCTCCATAATAAACCACAGATTTGGTAGATGCTGCCAAACAAAACGAAACTCAGCATTTGTCAACATCAACTTATACCTATTATAAAACCCTATCCAAACACAAAAAACAAGAAGAGTCATCGTGTGCCGCCCAATCCCCAAAAGTAGTACTTGTACATGAGCTTGTAACTTTTGTTTGTATTTGTTACTTCGTGTACATTCTCACATTACGCATACTCGCATACTCGCAGACTCGAATGTGATATTTATTTCTTCTTTAAACTATCGAGTCACCTAGTCGCTGGAAATATCGTTTATGTACTTTATTAAAAGGCTTAACCATTCAAGTGTCCAATGGCTCGTCTGCGCTCAGAAGCATTGTAAGTTAAAAAAACGTATGCAAATGTAATCACAGAATACACGAGCACTTACTTACTCGGCATGTTAGGCTGCAGCGACAAGCACTTAAGTGCACTTCGTACTACATACATTCAAGTATCGCTTAAAAGCACCAACACTCGATGACACTCGAAAGCAACGCGGAATGACTGAGTCGCGGGATATGTGTCCTCGTGCCATTGCTTATGATGGTCAGTCAACTGCTAATGAGTACAAAAGCGTATCACTGCGCAAAGTGAAAATATTATCAATAAATGCAACACGTCGCTGACAAACGGCGCTGATGAATGGCATAAGCGTAAAAACGCGCGAGCACACGCACAAATGTAAGGAGATGCACCTGCCTCTAACACATATGGTCCTACACCGATTGCTCTATAGAGTGGCTGCTCTTTTGCTAACTGCTTGGCGTTCATGGTGGCAAGTGCTTCGAATTGCTTTTGTCTTAACGTTTGCTTGTTGATGGGCACCATTGTTTGCTCAAATATGTCCGTACAAATGTGTGTACATACTCGTATGTAGATGCTCATCGGCCAAAGTTGGTGGCCGCTCCTCGGCCTCGCCGTTCAAGAGGTCAGATCGTCGACTGGCCGCCGTTACTCTTTCACTGTTTGTGCCTCGGTCTACTGCCTTATTGGTTTTTCGTATTTTAGAACGGCAGCGACATGCAAATGTTTGTTTGATGCAGGGTAGTGCAATCAGTTCTTAATTTATGTTTAGATTGTAAATATTGGTACATACAGCAAGAAATCTGAGTACGCTGTTACATGTACACACATATACATACATACACGTATGCATGTACGAGTATATGTGTGTGGTGGTTGAAATTGTTCGCTTGGCCTTTGAGGAATTTTTGTTATAAGGAATCATACTATTTCACAACAACAATAACAGCACAATCATATGCAGTTGCGTCAGTCTGTGTTGTAGCTGTCGATGTTGTGGATGTTGCCGATGATGAGGATCATTACGACTGCCTAATCAAATATTTGTCAATTACTTTTTCTGTACTATTGGCACTTTGCAGGTCCTCGCATTCGGTTCTTACATCTCATACCTTTTGCCTACATTTTGTTGTGCTTTCCTTTCATTACTTTATTTGTATGTATGCAATTCAGCAAGGTGCTTACTCATACATATGTATGAATGTAGTTTGCATCTTTGTGCATAAATGTGTTGGTTACAAGAGAATAATCGACGGGTGAGTAAGGTAAACATTTCACCTCAATTAAACAACGCTATGCGTGCATAAAACAAATATGTATACATACATACATACATCCATATGTAACTCATATATGTATGTACATATGTTGATGCTCTCATACCCACAAGGTGGCGCAAAATTAATCATCATTTTGGTTTTGAATAACTTTTTATTAAATAAAAAACAATTATTTTGAGTGAAATGATTTTGATGTAAATGTTTATTATGACTATTAAGCGCTCCATTGCAAGAAAATGCAAATGTTGTTGTGCATGCAGGACGTGTTTTTGTTGCACTTCCGAGTTTTTCACATTTTATTTGAGTATTTTTGCTATTTAAAATTGCCATTGTTACTCCTACTCCTACAATAATTTGCCCACTAAGTTACTAATATCCGAGCATTTGTGCTGTTCTGGCGGGTCCCAAACCTAGGGCACAGGGTTGCTGCGCTTCCTCGCATTAGCTCGCTCTCAAAGGGATGTTCGGGAGCTACCCAGAGGATACTTGTGCGAAGCCCGGAAGTTGTGAGCTGTTTGGACCATATGAGCAGATTCGTTCTGGTCACTGCCATATGAATGGCAATCAGGGACTTTCCCCACTTGTGTGGACTTCTACACACGGAACCATCAATACAATAGTTTTTTAAATAACTTGTCGGGTATTCGTGAGAGCTTACGTTTGTTTTGTGTTTCTTTTTTTTAGTTTCTATTAAATAATTAATTATATATCATAATTAGTTATAAATTGCACATTAACAAATTAGCCGATAGTTTTTTGTGAAAATCGGGCATCAACTGGATATCGATATCTCGTAAAGTATCGATCAAATAAATTAAAGTTTGTGCTCGTTGTCACGGTGACAGTTCACACTAAAAATTTTGTGTTTCCGTTTTTTTTTGTTTGTTCCATTAAGTTGTGGGTTACAGGGAGTTAACAATGGAAGTCAACAAAGAGAAAATTCGGTACATTTTACAATTCTTCTTTGATAAAGGCCACAATATAAGCCAGGCCGCTCAAATTGTGAATGGCGTCTATAGTGTCGATACTGTAACAGCTAATTTCGTGCAACATCTACAATGCCAATGGTTTCGTCGATTCCGTTCAGGCATTTTTGCTGTTAAAGAAAATGTCGTTCAAATCACAGAAAAAATCGAAGTTGACCGGTGTGTTAGTAGTCGTAGCATTGCCTCGGAGCTAAAGGTCGACCATAAAACAGTTTTAAATAATTTGCGCAAAAGTTTTACGCAAAAATAATAGATTGTTCCCCCCCAAATATTATTTTCATTTATTTTCCTTTACCTCCTATTGGAGCATAGGGCATCAACCAGCACCTTTTAGATACTCCGTTTGCTAACTAATCGTCTAAGTCTTGCCTCTAGTAAATCTGCTTTACTCTTCTTCGTGATTCCCACGTTGTCAGGGCTACTCCATTTTAAAATTTTCGAAATGTTTTTTTTTCAGCATTTTTCGTACAATTTTCGGCACTTTTTCAACAGAATGTACATATAAACATAAATACAAGTAAATACGCACACTTACATGCAAATATGTGGAGTTGGTTATCTCAAAAGCATTCCTGTGGCGTTTTCTGTTCGTGCGAGCATTCATTTGTTTATATTCTACAACAATTTTTCAACACTTCGAAATCAATTTATTTTGACAGCTTGTGGAGCCTACTTAGCTTTAATGTAGCGACTTGGCGTTTTGTTGTTGACTTTTGCTGGGTGTAAAAAAATGTGTTATAAATTTGGTAATAAGCTCGCTTGAGTTTACGCGTCCCAAGAAGTTTACAAACAAACAAATGCGCGTGTATGTATGTAGGTATGTACGAGTTTGTGATTGGGAAACTGGGCGAATAGGTGGTAAATATAACCAAAATACACACACTTTCATATTTAAATGCTTACATACACGTGTATGTATGCGTGCCTGAGTGCCGGCCAACCTGCGGAGGCGGCGGTTGCTGCGACATGGCATAATGGCAGCAACGCCAACAGCTACAGCTCCAGCTCCAGCCAAGCAAGCAGGAGCTTGATCACATTTTAATTACAGACGTGGTTTATAATTCGACTTGACAGCGCGCAGACGTGTAAGTTTATGAATTTTTTTCGCATTTAATTGATTTAAATCGTGTCGATTTGCGTTGCAACTAATGACACTACCAAATAGATACACACATATGTATGTACCCGGGAAAGCATGTATGTAGATGCACACACTTGCAGCACACGCCAGTCAACCGACCAGCTACACTTACTTTGGTTGCAGCGTTTTAGCTCGCTTGCCCCTTTTTTATGGGCGATTTATTAATATTTTTTAGCCTGAAATTCATATAATTATTTCACACTGACAATTAATGTTGAGAGTTTGCACAGGAGGTAAGGGGGTTAAGCAATGATTTTCTTGTATGTATGTATGTATCCTTGTATGAACTCTGTGTAATTTGATTGTGTGCTTGCAAGACTATTTACTTTTAAGGCTCATTAACTTTAATCACAGCTATATGTATGTATGTTTGCATTTACGTATACACACACACATGCATACGTACTTACGAAGCAAGCTTAGCGCACAAGCGTCGTGGCTGGCTAGCTGTTATTACTTGCATTGGTGCTGGTCATCATCATTAGCCGCGCAACTTCAATGTAAATGTAATATAAATGTGATTAAAGTGATGTGATTTTGATGTGTCTGCAAATATACTTACTTTTAGAGATAAATATTTGTTTTCAGCTTGCCAAAATGAACAAACAAGCAAGAAATAAAAAACCATAGTAGGCAAAGATCTAAAAATAAATGCCTTTAAAGGCACACCCATTTAGTTGTTCCTATTTTTTCTATTTGTATACATACATACATGTACAGCGCACGCTCGATAACGTAAACTAATTCAAACCAAGGCAGTTCACGTTAACAAAAGTCTTCACGTTTTGGAATGCCCAAGTAAATAAGTAAATATAATATAATTTATATTCTCACATTTAAATTCACATTTTATTCTTGTTTTCGTTACATATAAATTGAAAATTAAATCATACGATGGTTTTATTTAAAAAAATCAGACATTTGTTTTTTGTATCTTCTGTTTTTCTAAAACTTGAAGCACAGCTTTCTCCCTTAAGCGTCTTAGCACACTCATATCATTTTGATCAACGTCTTTATGACCAGCCCATATCATCGCCTTGTTGAAAATTTCAACTGCTTCAGCCGGCTTAATTTTCTCCAGTTGCTCTGATGCGCTGTCATCATCGGATTCGTCCTCTTGTTGATGAACGTCATCTGCATTGCCATCCTCGATATCTTCGTTCCATTCATGAATGGCTGGTAACGTGAATTCAATCAGAAAAAGTTTTTTCAATAACCCACATACATA
The DNA here is from genome assembly GCA_037575425.1 of Anastrepha fraterculus. NCBI lineage: Eukaryota > Metazoa > Arthropoda > Insecta > Diptera > Tephritidae > Anastrepha > Anastrepha fraterculus. The sequence goes on along the minus strand of JAYXIM010034174.1, from coordinate 123,398 downwards.
TCTTTGGGAATAACACGAACGAACCTAAGGAGATCGACGGTGTTGCTCATCAAGGTGCGAGGTTCAGCTTCCCATTTCTCTTTTAAAACCGCCAACGGAACATTATCTTCGGGATCATAATTGTTTACCGCAAAATTTAAAATACTATTCCAGCACTTAGCTAATGTTGCTTCTCCAAAACGAAACCAAGCCGCATCCAAAAGATTCATAGCTGTTTTTAAGTTAATTTTTTTCAACGACTCGAGCAAATCAGACTTTGTCGCTGCTATTGAAGCTAGAAGGCTGTTTCTGTAATGCAACTTAGTGATTTTTGTGGCATTCTGATCCATCGGTTGAATGAGGGGACTAACGTTTGGTGGCATAAACATTGCCGAAATTTACCCATTCTCCGTTGCCAGTTCAGCTACATTTCGGTGAGAAGGAGCGTTGCCGAGTAGGAGGAGAGCTTTAATTGGTAAGGCTTTCTCCTTTCAAAACGATGTAACCTTTAAAAACAACCAGTTAACCTTAAAAATCGGACAAAACTTAAAAGGAATATTCACCTGTGAAAAAAATGACTCATAAAACCATTGCTTGAAAATAGCCGACGTCATCCAGGCGGATTTCGAGCTTTTATAGTCGGTGAGACACTGAAAGTTTTCAAAGCAGCATGGATTCTTCGCCGTTCCAATTACCAAAAGCTTCAGCTTGTGGGATCCAGTGGCGTTTGAATAGCAAGCTTGACGCGTACGTTTTCTCTGGCAAAAGTCTTCAGGATAACCCCGACTCATCAGCAATATATAACTGATCGTTGCACAACTCCAATTCGGCCATTTTAGTTTTAGGTTTTTCTTTAAACGGATCCACTAGCTCAGGTTGCGAAGACAGTTCTTCGCCTGATATTTTAAGAAGACAAATACCGTACCTCTCCTTGAATCCTTGGAGCCATCCATCACCAGCGAAAAAGTTTGCTTCATTTTCTTTAAATTTTGCATGCAGTGTTTTTGCCTTTTCTTTCAACATTAGAGCGCTTACTGGCCAGTTTTTATCTCACATTCGGATAAACCAAACAGAAAGAGCTCTCTTCATTTTGGGAAACTCTGAAGAACGCAGTGTTTTTCTATTTCCAGGTCCATAATACGTGTTGTTTACGCATTTTGAAATCACTTGCTTTTTCGCTTTAATGTTGCAAATTGTTGATTTAGCAACATTATATTTCTTTCCTAAAATCGTCACAGATGAGCCTTTTTTTAAAAAGCCGAGAATTTTTGTTTTAATGTCAAGCACACGGGTTTTTTAGAACTCACCAGAAAACATAAGACGAAACACTCTTTGCAAAACCAAAACCGGGACTGAAATATTTTACTCCTTACATGCAATTACGTGTATTATTCGTGATTAAATGATTAAATTGTATGTTTCATGCACAAATTCCATGCAAAGTAGTAAAAAGTAAAAAAAATCTTCTTGGTATCTTCCGAAAATTTTCTCCGTTTTTGGATTACAAAAATGCTTCTAAAAATCATTTTCAAACAAATATGCAGCGCTCCTATAATCATGTAAAGGCTTGTAATAGAAAATGAAATCTACATATATATGTATTGTACATATATGCCCATTCATATACATAAAAATGTATTTTGTGTGCATTCAGCTATTTCTTTCACATAAACTCTAACACTTGAGAATGTTGAAAGAGAAGAGACAGGAGAAGTTGGGATTCCACCTTAATGAGGCCACACACATACAGACGGGCGCTATTTGTTGTTGACGCTTTGATTGGAACACTTGTGCATCCACTTGAGCGCCATTTTTGATCTTTCATTAGCACAAGTTCGTGTGTACACACATATGTGCATGCATACACACGTATTACAGTATAGAACAAACAAGGTGTGGCGCTCCGTATAATATTCTCCAATTTTCTTTTTTGTTTCTTGCGCATAGCTGATTGCCACTCTATTACTAGCTACTATTAGCTATTTAGAACTCTTTAGCAACTTGTATTTAGAAGCCATAAAGCTGTGTGTTAGAGAAAAAATAAATTGCATATAGAAAGAAATTATTATGCCAGGTTGATAACCTCCTTTTTTAGAAGGTGGTTAGAAAGTGGAACGCTGAAGAAAATAGGATAAAGCATACAGCTATTTACATATTTATGAAGTTCTTTACAAATAACTTGATTTGAATTTTTTTATAAAAATACCATAGTTCTTGTATTAAAATAATGTATTTATAGAGAATTTGAATCTTTTGCTTTAACAATACCAGAAATCAATTTTATCCAATTTTTTTGTCAATAATCTATGCATAAAAACAAATTTGTGCATAAAAACGCCTGGCTGTCCCAAAATACGGGTACTTCAAAAAGATCACAGGGGAGAAAGAGAGATGAAAGTGCTGAATTTTTTTTGTGACTATTTGAAAGATTAGAAATTTCTGGGTAAAAAATCCTCTGAACTTCTTTTAATAGATACAAGTGGCGCAATACAAAGTGGCGCAAAATTAGTCACTCCATCGGAAGATTTATAATTCTTGCAAATGGCGTCGTACGTCAATCATATTTGGTACTTGTGAACTAGACAGCTGCAGTATGCGTAAAAGTCAAGATAAATATTTGCATTACTCAAAATATTTTTTTTTGTAATTAAAAAAAAAACGTTTTTCCCAAAACCATTTAAATAAATTTTTTAAATATTGTAAAATTTAAATGTTTTTGATTTTTTAGCAAGTTTTAGTTTGATTTACATATAGTAAATAAAAATACATACAGTCACTTTTTCTCGCACAATATTAAAGAATTATATCTAATTAGCTTTGTAGCACCACCTTGGGGTGCTTTAAATAAAAAATAGACATCAGAAATGAATTATTCGTCCCAAAAGTCCCAAGTAAAGATTTCCATCACTCAAAATAATTTTTTTTTTATTTAGTTAAGAAGTTATTCAAAAACAAAATTGTACAAGTACATTAGGGTGCGAAAATTTGTATAGAACTACTTTTTCCGACATGGTTACTAGCAGATTTGGATTCTGAATTCAATTTCGAGACCTTCACATTCTGAAAGAAGCTAACATACTTAATGGAAAAATAGTGATAGACAGTTGATAGAGAGAACCTATAAAGCTAGAAAGTAGAAAAGAGATACCTGAAGTTGAAAGTAAAACGGATGGGAAACAAAAATAATTGAACATACTTGGTTAATAGTAAAAAAGTGAATGATTAGAAAAAAAATTAAATATATTTTTTAAATATTGTAAAATTTAATTGTTAGTGGCATTATTAGCAAGATTTAGCTTGATTTGCGTTTAAAAAAATTACACGCAGTCACTTTCCCTCTCACACTGTTAAATAATTATATATAATTTGCTTTGTAACGCCATCTAGATATCATTAATAATTTCTTCGTCCTGAAAATTCCCAAGTACAAGTTTGTGTTAAAAAAAATACCACTCGTACTACTATTATTAACATATTTTTAATAAACACATTTCACATAAACTTCGTAATAACTAGAGATAGCTTCTTTTGAAATTTGGGGGGCTCAAAATTCACTTGAAAGCTATACTCTGTTGGACTTGTTTTCTTTTTTGTTTTATTTGTTTTAGAAATACGTCTTCAAAGTTTTCGGTCTACTATGCTTCCCTAAATAGTAATAACTAATGAGATACTGTTAGGAGATATCGTCAAGAATTTTTCGCACAGCATAAAATACTAAACGCATACTTATTAAGAAAAATATTTTTTTGTTTTGGATTATGAGACCATTACTCGTACATCAAATTTGTTCCGATGCTTTGTATTGACGCATATCAGTCTACCGCCTCATTACATGCTTGCTTCCTATTGTACACACGTTCATATGTATGTACCCACACGCACCCACCTACCTAAAGAAGACACACCAACTGTAGGAAATTACCCGTTTTCCTCTACCTTAAAATACAATATCCTTCTTGTTTATTTTATGCCAGTTTAGCTGAGCTTGAAATTATCTACTTCCTCAGTTGTAAGATTTCGCATCCGTTTTCGATAAAAATCACTGCTAAAATCACACGTTATGAGCGAATGAGTGCTCCTCGTACCAAAGCGTTGACATCATACATAGGATATGGCGTATTTGATTACCCAGCGCCCTTTCCTCGACAAACTAACTTACACTGAAGTTCGTGAAATTGCGCATTTATTGTCAAAAGTTTAAACGCACACACATACAACCATACATACATACGCCTGTATGTAGGTTTATAACTTTAAACTGTATTCGGGATCAACCCAACAATCGGAGTTACATATACATATGTGTGTTTGCATGAAGGCATGTACGTTCGGTGGTTGTGTTGCATCTGACGAATACGGTGACGTATCCATTTACATACTTAGCATGAGTTACCGTTGAACCGTAATCAGGAATACGAGTAGAAGTAAAAAACTATAACAAGCATAACACCAAAAAATAACAATGTTGCGCGTGCGCATAGTAAACATACACATACGCACGCATAAGTACTTTACTGTACATATGTATGATTGTAATGATATGCAAAAAAAAACATTCTTGACGTGGATGATTTGTAGTCGAAAAAATTATTACCACAGGGCGCTAAGTTGTCTTGAAGTAATTTAATAGCTTTAGCCCTTATTTTTTATTTAATTTATTTCTTTTGTAGCAGCGACAATCTACAAGGGAATGAATGATGTGCCTGCTTGACTTGGGAGAAAACCGCTTTCGTTAAAGTATTAATTGTTTTTTTTCTTTGCTCGGTTTTTTTCTTTAATTTGCCTTTTTTGGTTTTAGTGGAGGGTAATTTAATTTGCTTTAACAAATCAAGAGTGGAACTACTGAAGTTTCATGACAATGCGGCAATGCTTCCTGGGCGGATGCCAAGCAGCTTTGAACAGGTGCGTCATGTTTGTATTTTTTTTGTACCAAGCAAATATTTCCTGCAAAATGTTTGTATGTAAGTGCGTATATTTCCATGTAGGGGGCGCTTTGTGAAGCTTTCAGATATGCATCGAAATTTGAAAAGGGACGATAAGAGGGGTAAGCGTTTAAACTTGAAATATTTTCGAATATCATATTTAGGAAAAAAATTAGGCAAACTTTTTAGTTGTTAAGTGTACATTAAAAAAAAAAAAAATTTTAAAAATGAACAAGTTGTCACAAAATCACAATTTAGTGCAAATAATCTGGCATCAAGCCATTTGCAAATTAGCACGACAACATAGGAAGGTAGGCAAATGGGGTAGCTGTCGTAATGACACACTTAGACCTATTGTATATAGATCAATTGTAATATCACTGGCGCACTATTCCTACACTATGGGTTCCTTTTTAAGCCATTCTGTAGCTTTTATAAATGAGCAAAGCTTTGTTAGTTCTATAAATAGACGCGCTACATCTGCTAAGCAGCCGTATATATTATATATAAAAAAATATATATAAAGGGTGATTAAATTTCAAAGGACGATGTTGAATGTGAACCACACCTAAACGTCAACGACACCGTTGGACTTCTTTCTTTGGGGTTATTTGAAAGAAAAGGTGTACGTCGATAAGCCAGCAACAATTCAAGAGCTAAAGGATGAGATAATTCGGCACATTAACGGCATAGAACCTCAATTATGCCTCAGCGTCATCGAAAATTTGGACCACCGGATGGAGGTGAGCCGCCGAGGCCGCGGCGGCCATTTGTCCGATATTTTGTTCCATACGTAATTGAGATATACCAATTATATCATAATAAAGAGAAATGACAATAATTTCTTAAAAAACTTGTATTTTATTCAAAATCAACACCGACTCTTGAAACTTAACCACCCTTTATATAAATGTAAATATAATGAAAATTCTAAAATGACAGATTTCGCCATTTAAAAAGGTGCAAAACTCTAAAATTGGAAGCCATAAGTAAATCACTAATGACATTTTTATTTATGCATGCGCATATAAAATAAATTAGTAGCAACTATAAAAAATTTGCATAAATTACACTTAGGCAGTTAAATTAACTGAAATTTTCATGCAAACATACAATACATATATGTGGGGCATTCTTTCTGAACGTGAGACCCCCTGCCCCCAGAATAGATTTTGACGAAAAGAGGTCTATGAGGGCTTAAAATGTAAGTAATTATGTTTACTTTCGAAAGCAAAGTGGCACTTCTTGAAATTCAAAATGGCGGATCCAATATGGCGGATTCAATATGGCGCAATTTTGCAGTTCGTGCATCAGATTTATGCTATGAACTGAATCATAATTGAATGATAAAAAATGTGATGAATAATCAGTGACCAATAAAAATAAATAATCTTGGAAATATGTAAAATTAAATCCAATGCAACAATTTTACTTAAAAATAAATAAAGAAAACACGAAATAGCATAAATCTGATGCACGAACTGCAAAATTGCGCCATATTGAATCCGCCATATTGGATCCGCCATTTTGAATTTCAAGAAGTGCCACTTTGCTTTCGAAAGTAAACATAATTACCTACATTTTAAGCCCTCATAGACCTCTTTTCGTCAAAATCTATTCTGGGGGCAGGGGGTCTCACGTTCAGAAAGAATGCCACATGTGTATGTATGTTTGTGTATATTTTATTACCATAAAATACACTGCGGCGTTCCTTGTAAAAAGCTCATTGTGTGTCTCGACATATATACTTATAAATATAAACATATATGCACGTACATACATATGTATGTATAGGGTTATACAGATCTTTGACTATAATTTTTTTTATATAATTGGTGCCATGGGGCCGTACACAGTTGAGCAACGCATAAAAGTGATTCCAACTCAAATTACTAAACATTGAACTAACTCAGTCATATTCTGGCATGCCTATTTACTTTACATTAACTCCGATTGAGCTCTTAAACTCTAAGTTAAGATAAATTTAGATAAACTAAATCGTATCCTACATCATTCTGCAAGAAGTGTACTTCGCGCATTGCGTGGTATTAAGCCGATTAACAATCTAATTAAAATCCTCACACCATTCGAGAAAATCCTATGCAACCACGACGAGTATTTATTCAAAGTGATGCTGAGAAATGATGCCGGTAACACTCTTACGGAGAACGTTATCGTGTCATGGCCTGGGTTAGATGAGATAGGCTTGGACAATATGTTGTTTCAAAAGACCGGTGCAACTTTTCACAAAGTCCATGAAATAAAAATTTGCAGTATGCATTATATCAGATAAAACGAGGGAAAATGGCCGCCCAGATCTTGATATTTGACACCATTGAGCTTAGTTCTCTATAGCTGGTGAAAAGTATAGTCTGTGCTAATAAGTCCTAAATGATTTCACAACTGAAGAATCAAATCAAACGCATTATAACGCCGAGGGGCGACCGCTTTTAGAAAAAAACTTTTTCATCATTTTAGTCTTTCATCGAGATTCGAAACTACGTTCTTTCTGAATTCCGAATGGTAGTCACGCACCATCCCATTCAGCTACAGCAGCCGCAATGTTTTTATTTTTTTATGTTAATAAATGATATACAGCTCGAATACACCGTCCGTATCCGCATCCTGTGGCGCCAGAGCAGTGCCGGTTGGCATTTAACGGATATTGCGTTTCATGTAAAAATGCGACAGATCAAAAACCATAATGAAAAAAATCATTTCGACAATTTGTTTTTTAATTTATAAAAGGAAATCACAATCTAATTGAATCACCCTGTATATGAACCTTGCTTAACACTTTCCACCGCCCTTATGAGGTTTTCCGCTAGCTGTTTCCCACTTATTGAGTAATTTTTCTCCAGTAAATACTCTAAGTTTATTTATTCTTCATAATGAAAATCAACTTGTCTTTTATTGCCTTAAAATTTGTTTACTCGAATCGCACATTCATGAGCGTACATAAATATACCACAGTCACATTTTTAATTTGCATGACTCATATTAAGATCAAATAAACTTCACACACACACACACACCCACATACATATACCCAGTTAAATCGCATGCGATCGATCGTCCATCAAGGCGCTCGTATCATTCTTCACCGCATCCATCCGCATTTGATCGTTTATCTACGCTTGTCAATTATACCACATTATGCCCATCTATGTATGTATGTATGCGCCTTCGATCTGTACCAGTCAGTCGATCCGGGCATTACTGCCTTGTCGTTCATAAGCCACTGCAGCAAGATATACGATTATGTATGTATGTATGTGTATATATATGCATGCACTACCTACTCTGCCGGTGATGGACAGTTAGATAGTATATTCGCAGTATGAGAATTTAATGTTTATTGTTTTGACATTTTTTTCTCGCGAAATTATTAATTGAATTTTAATGCCTTGAGGCAAATTAGCTTGACAGAAAGCTGTTGAATGGCATTGATATTGAATTTTGATTAGTTTGATTTTGCCCCTGAAATTTGTTTATTTTTTAAAGCATTTTTAGTGAAACTTGCATAAAATAAGAAAGGAAACTCTTGCACAGAATCTAAGTTTATTTTGATGAGAATTTCATTTCTTTTATAAGTATTCACATACATATGTATATCTATAATGTGTATGATGGGTGTATAAGTATGTATATACTATCATATATATGTATCTTCACATATGCACATATTTATATAGCTGTGGCAAACATTTAAAGATTTATGCATCTTTTTATATAGAATTGAGGATTGAGCCATGACTTCACCTTCTAGTAAAACCTCTTGCTGCTGGGCTTCTTATTTTGATTTGAAATTTCAACACAGCCACTGGTGATAGGATACGGTGGATGTGGTGTTTGAAGGAAAGAAATGTGCAAGTTGTATTAGATTGAAACGATAGCCTGAAACTGACTCACTTAGGCGCAATTGTACATGACGAACCCTTTTATATACATCTTATACACCCCCGAACTTCTTTTAACACTAAACCTACCATGGGCGGGTCAAATGACCCATTTTAAACTTTTTGTCAGAAGTTCTTAGAAATAACATTATTAAATCATCGTTTGCCTTCACGACTTTTATTAAAAAATATATCGAATGTATTTTTCAAGATTTACTCTTCTCTTGCTAATTGTTTTACCGAGAAATATAATATACATATGTGATCTTAATAATGTATATAATATTTTTAAGACGGGTCATTTGATCCACTTTGGTAGGAATAGGAATACATAAAATATCGGTAGGTTTAGTGTTAAAGTGACATCTTTTGACTATTCGCTTATATCTTTTTGAATTTCAATTATTTTTTATAGATTTATAAAAGTTCGACTAATTTTCAACAAAATTTCAAAACTTTTAATCAGAATAAAAATATAAAAAAAAAAACAGAAAAAAAGTTTAGATTCACAAAGTGCAAGTTTGGTTCAAAATTTTGGGGGGGTGAATTACCAAAAATAAACGAAAATTTTGACGATTTTAACTTAGCACTTTGAAATACTAAAATTTAATTAGCTATTAAACTGCGCACCCAATATTTTGTTTGGTTTGGTTAAACATTTTGAGATTTTGTTGAAAATTAGTCGAATTTTTTTAAATCTCGTCCAACGTTAGACCCTTTATTATGGTCTTTGTTATAGAATGCAATATATTTTTATAAAAAAATAGTCAAAACTTATCAAAATATTTAAAGGCCGATTTTTATAAATCTGGCATGAAGCTTGAAACTTTAATTTATAGTATTTTTGAATTTGAATTTGAAGTTATAGTCTTTGTTATATAATGTACTATATTTTTAATAAAAAAATAATTGCAATAAAAAAATAAATATGTAAATAATCAAAACTCGTCAATAAGTGGTGCCTTTGCAATGATTTCGGGTGAGGTGAATACAAGTTTATTTGCGTAATCAATCCATATAACACTAGACATTATGTTTATTGCTGAAATTTCTGTTCTGGCTTGATGGGGAAATGAATATTCGCACACTAAGCAAGCAGAAGCTTGTAACTGATCTTCATTGTTCAGGTCCCATATAAGTTGATTTCCACTGTCAAGCTTTATTTGCTTTGCCAAATTGAATTGATCGTTTTGTCGGTTTGGTTTGTGAGATAATCCATGTACATGCATACATACATACTATATATGCACGCCAGTTTTCGACCGAATTTGCTTTGGTACAAACCTGTGGTGTCGATTGGTGCCTGATACGGGCATTTTCCATATCGCTATATTTACTTAAATGCTCTTTCAAGTTTAAACTATTGAACCATATGTCATGCTTTTTGAGTTTCTAAAATATATTACAATATAATAAAATACACCAACAACACTACGCATGGATTATATTTTTTTTTTTTTTTTGAAAAAAGTTTAGATAGTTGTTTTCACTTAATAGGGGGCCTCTAAATCAGATGACGTCCTCGGTGTTTGAGATAACGGTATTTGAACCTGCGCGACTAAACACTCATTTAGAAATAACTTTACTTCTTATCTTAAAGTGATTTTATTGTGATGATTTTCTTGAATAAAAATAGGACTGGGAAAAATTTTAGCAGAATAGCTAAAATTGTCAGTTATCTACAAAAAAGTTAAAAAAAAATTAAAGCAAACTTTTTTTTAATGGAAAGAAAAGAATTTTAATAAAAACCAGGTACTACAAATTTCTTTCTTCCGTTACATATTTTTTATAAATAAAGATTTAAATGGTTTTCGATTTCAAAATCTATGGTGTAAAATGTACCTTGCCGAAATCATGAACTTGCAAGTGTGATCATTTCTAGGTCAACACTACATGAAAGAGGTTATAAATTACATCGGCTTTAAGGATCTCTCTTAGGCATAGAGAGACCTTAACTAATGGACTTGTAAAACCTGAATGGAAATAAGAGAAGCCTCTGTTTTGCAATATCTGACAACTGTTTTCTTCTTCTTCTTCTTCTTCATTGGCGCGATAACCGCTTAAACGATTTTGGCCGAGTTTAATAAAGCAAGCCATTCGTTTCTTTCTCGTGTTCCCACCAAGTCCATCTCCACCTGATCTTTCCAACGCAGAAGACGCCTTCCTTTTCCTCTGTGACTATCATCTGGTACCGCATCAAATATTTTCAGATCCGATGCGTTTGTGCCCATTTGTCGCCGTAAAGCTCATCCAGCTCATTGGCCCATCGCCTACGAACTCGCCGTCACCAACGTGCAAAGGTAAAAAATTCTTCCGCAAAATCTTACTCGCAAAACACCACGGTATGACGAGCTTCAATAAGATTTTGCACGATCACCTTTTGGTAAAAATTGTATGTTCACGTTCGAACCGACATAATTTCAAAAACGCCTTGGAAACGCGACTGGAAAAAAGAATAGAACCGTTTTCAACCAACAGCAAAGAAATATAAATAGCAGCCCTCGTATAAAGTTACATGTGTTTTGGTGTGTCTGACGATTTTTTGGTGTTCCAGCAAGCAGTTCTGTATTTTTTTTAGAAAAAGAGATATTTTGAAACGATTTGTAGCGATTGAGAAGACAAAGACCGCATCGCTCCAAGAGCACTACCAGGATTGGAAAAAGTGCTGGCAAAGTGAATTGCACATATCTGGATGGATCATGAAATTGAATTGGAAAAAAATAGCTATTTATGAATAAATGAATATTTCTCAAGAAAAATAAAAAATCACCTTTGAACAAACCGCATGTATGTATGTGATGATGAATTGTGTAATCACTACATGTCTGATATTTACTAAACGCTCTAAATAATTATGTATATTTTTTCTTTATTCTAAGTCACACAAAACACCAACCAATTGACCGTTCGCGCCAACATGTCACGCGTTGACGTATTGCCTGCGCTCTGATTGTAGGGCAATGTGACACGATTTCGGCCACTGCTGGCCATTTACCACCACCACACCTTTTGTGTACAGGAATTTTTCATTGAACGAAGCGTGTAAACTTTCCTGTACAACATACGCGCATGCATATACACAAATGTGAATACTGCCGCCGAAAGTGGTCTACTGTATGTCAACTTATTACAAATGAATACGAGTATCTGCTGTCTGTCTGTCTGTCTGTCTGTCTGACTGTTGTTTGCTGTGAACTGTTACTTTGTGACTCTTTTTTTATTCTTTGTATTTCCTTTGTCGTTGTTTATTTATGCCCCTTGTCCGCTTTAGCATTGTGGTCCTTTTTGGGCCCGCTTTGTTTGGGCTAACATATACAAATATTTTGATTGCGGTTGAAGATGGCTTTTAAAGTTTATTACGATTATTAATTGTATAAAGATTTTCTAGATCTCAGCGAGGTGAATGTCGTTGCCCAAACTCTGTCCATGAAATCGAATGCGCAACACAACTTTTTTAAGATCGCATGCGAGATGATTTTTTTCAATGTTGTCTGCGTTTTACTGCTGCTGCGGCTGCGGCTGAGCCTGGTTTGTTGGTGGCGTTTTTGTTTTTGGTTTCTCTTTTTTGTTGGATTTAATGTGACAAAGACTAATGGAAGGATTAGCTTATCTTAAGTATGTGTGGACAAAAATTTGTACTTATACCCTTTCGATTGACTCAGGCGGTGTATAAATTTTCAGACATATGCGCACACAATGCATATGTGTGCATGTGTGTAGTAGTGCGAGTATGTATGCCTGTGTTAATATGTAAATTTATTGTAATAAGAAAAGATTATGACCAAAAAGTAGCAATGAAGTAGGAAGGAGAAGCTTAAACTACACGCATGCCCGTATGTATGTACATATGTGTGTGTGTGAACGTAGTTCTTTACTTGTGAGCTTATGGGAAATATGTGAAGTTATGTGAATTAAAGCGGCTGATAATCACTAATCGAATTATCAGATAATACCCTGGCTCAAAGCAACATTAAACGAAATTTTTACGAGGCTTTAACGCAAGCACATTGAGAAAGTGCCAAAGCAGTAGAAGATAACACGCTTAAATATCATTAATTAAATGTCATTCATTAGCATTTAAAATTTACATTTCTTGAAAATCTTTTCACCGATTCGGTGCAGGGGTTAGACGTTGAACGGTGAACGTCATAAACCACCTACTAACCTGCAATGGCAGCGTGTTAGCCGCCATCCGCCGTCAGCCATCAGCCATCCGCTATCCGCCTTGTCAGCGGTCGTCAAAATTTTTCAACTTTATGAGGTGTGATTAAGGTTCACAACGTTGAGTTATTGGCCAGTTATTTACTCGCCGTGTTGATGGTGTTAAACACCGACAAACTCATGGTAATGATTTGCAGGAATGCCAGCGGCGGCGGCTAGCCGCTGGGAACAACGACTGAGCACAACCGAATGATAGCTATGTGGGTATGTGTAATGTGATAGGCGCCTTACGAATGATGGTTAAAGGCCAAACGTGAGGGAAGAGGCAGAATATGACAAATGATGCGCCAAGTCATTTTTGGATGCAGGCAAATTTGTTCGCAAAACATCATAAATTTTTTTTTTGTTTTTGAAAAAGGTATCAAATTGATTAATAAAAGTCTTAAAAGCCCATAGCAAAGCAATAAAACAATAAACACTAAAGTATCTCAAAATAAAGTATCAATAACCGTTTCAGTTGACTAAAGAGTTTCTTTGGTGTTTTTTGTTTTTTTCTTTGTCTTTTTGGTTTTCTAGTTGTTTTACTATCGGCACTTCATTCGTATGCCGACCCACATGCATATACTGTAGGTGCACGCATGTATGAGTGGGTGTGTATGTGTGCAAATGTGTGGATTCGCGAGCATCAATATAAATTTATGTAGTGATCTTTGGCAAACATTAATTGTACGCATGTATGTGTGTGTGTTTATTCGTATGTATTAGCATTTAAGAGTGAATTAGTTGGCGCTGACGCATTGTTTGACTTTTTATTAACTTTTTATTTGCTTAAAAACTCGATTTTTCAGGCAATATGCCGCGCTAGCGACGCAGACTCCTCATTTGATGTGCCAAAGGTGTGTTAAGTATATGAATCGCATGCTGATGTTCCCACGCCAATATGCCACTATGTACTGTATGTGTTTGCGGTCATTATCTGATGCTGGTGCTTGTGATGTTTTTTGAACACTCGGTCGGCGTCAGTTCATCACTGAAATATATACATACATACATATACATATATTGTACTATATAGGACATAGGTATTGGTATAAAGGATATTTCGCAGAGGGCGCTGATAGCACTTTTTTGCATAAGATTGCAATTGTTGGAATAATTTTATGTTAATTCGGTGAAAAAGGCATGATTTTGAGTTTGCTATTGTTATACGGGTAGATTTAGGTTATTCCCTCAATTTCAATATAATAATGCAACACTTGAAGAATAGTTTCCCAAAATTTCATTGCAAATCTCCAGAGGTGCCGCAAAAAAATTTTTTTTAATCGAAATGTATTTGTTGAAGGAAATGTTTCACGAAATATCAAAGAGGGAGGATGTTTCTCTTTTTGTTAAACTTTTTTTAGCACTAGGAAGCAAAAAACCGATTTTCGCTGAAAAAATCGGCAAATTCTTTAAGATTAATAATTATTAAAAAAAAATGTAAAAAACGCTCCCAGGGATACTTGGCGAATTATGTGAAGTACATCAAAACGGAACATCGAAGTAGATTTTAAGTTATGGCGAGCACGAGCTTCAAAATAACAATTTTCAGAAAAGCGCTATAGAGTTGAGCAGGTTCAGAAACCCGATCTGGAGCAACGAACGCTCAAATGCTCATAACTTCAGCTATTTGGGCTGTGTGACGAGCTGATGCGAACGTCCGGCATGGTCATTTTGAATGGAGTGCAATCAACACAGATGAGGAGAACAAGGTCACATAGGGGACCATCAGAAGGAGAAAACATCAAGACGTACATACACCACAAATTGGAGAATAAGTTCGGCCAAGCACCTAACATCAATTATTTATTTTTTATTATTGATGAAAAATAAATCCAGTATTTCCAGGGTAGAAGGCTGTTAAGTATCGATCAAGCAAATTAAAGTTTATGTTCGTTGTTAAGGCGACATTTCACACTAAAAATTTGCTGTTTTTTGTTTGCTCCATTCAGTTTTGGGTTAGAGTGTCGATTCCGTTCAGGCATTTTTGATATGAAAGAAAATGTGGATAATATTAATAAAATCACAGAAATAATCGAAGTTGACCGTCATGTTAGTAGTCGTAGCATCACCCAGGAGCTAAAGATCGACCATATAACAATTTTAAACAATTTGGGCAACTATTTTACGCAAAAATAATGGATTATAAATAATATAAATATGTATTGTGTTATTAAGGCAACAAAATCACTTTCCAAACTAGTATTTTAGTTGAATTTATAATTTTTAATCACTGCTTCACATATTCGGCAAATATCTCTCATTCGTTTTAGGTTTTGACTAACCATCAAATAAAGGGTGTAAGCGCCTTAAATATGCATATACATACATACTTATCTATATATATGGATGGTGATACACGTTATTAAACAAAAAAAAAGACAATTTACAACCAAAACGTATTTTTACTTTAAAATTGTTCTCTGCGGCCTTAATCAAGTGAAAAAAATTTCGGTTATTCAAGAAAAGTCGGTTTTAGTTTCTAACTACCGTCGAGACGCGAAGGATTTTTAGCAATCATTTTTCTTAGAGCATAATAAAATTAACAGCAAATGCAATTTTGCTATACAACTTTTTACAAAAGAAGTTTGACACAAAAACAACGGAAAATATTTGGCTTGAATCAAGTGAGCGGGAGTGTATTTAAGAAAGGCGATGCCCTAAGAGCTGTTGATTGATCTTTATAACGATGGCGACCCAATTTCGCACGGTGGAAAGAATTTTAGAAAAATTTGCTAGAAACAAGTGAATTGTCGAAATCGAATTTTAGTTATTTTGTTTGTTTTCATGCGTCTAAATGTCTTTATTGAAAGGCTTTCACTTAAAAAATGTTTTTTTATTGTTTGTTTATTTTTTTTGCAAAATTTTTATAATGCAAAACAATCTTTACTTCCCAAAGTCACAAATCAACTCTAAAATTGCTCTGTTGCGCACCTATTTGCTGTAATGTGCCAGCTGGGCATTTCTGAGAAGCACTGTATTTATACCTGCATACGTCTGTGCATTCCTAAAACTCTGAAATAAATTCACTTTTCAATATACATGTGTACATATATAATATTGTTTTGAATATATTTTCGTATACTATTTTCTTCGCACCCATCCCTACTTAAAAACGATATCAATGACCTTCAGTATATTCAAGCAATATTGTTAACAATATTCACAAACACGCAATCGCACACACAAAAATATGTACACTTTTTGCTAACAAAATTAGTTTGATCTACTTTGTTTTGCATTCGATCAACGACAAGAAAAACATAAATTATATACATACAAATGTGTGCAGACCAAACATTTTCTCGCTAGGATTATTCATACAAATTTGATGTGCTTATGAAGCATGTCAATAATCAGATCATATTTCTTCCCTTCATTCAAGTCAGACTAAGCATACAATTCGTGTAATTTTAGACTTTAATGTGGCTTTGTGCCTTTCTCATATCATTTTGTTTGATTTTGTGTGTCTGCGCTTTGTTTTTATTTTATCAAATATATGTATGTATGTATATATGTATGTATCTACATATATATGCATATTATAATTTTTTCTGGAATGCAGCTGAATTTATTGAAGCGAGGGCATTACTTCAATTTCTCATTAATTTAAACTGACAGTTAACAAAGTGTACGGATTAGGATTAGACTTTAATAGTTTAACAAGCATTTTACCAGCAGAATTTGGTTGGGAAAACTTAATTTTTTCTTTTACTATTTATAAATAATTAGTAATTTGCGGCACATATTGTGACACCTTTCATGTAAAATGTGTGACATTTCAACAAATCACTAGAGTAATGTGGCAACTCTTAATGAGCATTGAAAAATATTACTACTGCAAGAGTCAATGGGAACTCTCAAAAGAATTATCTTAGAAGATGACGCGGTAAACCTACTCAAGTGTACTTTTAGACGGAATGTATCACAAAATTTAATTTTTGTATAAAGGAAAAGAAAATAAGTTTACAACGAAACCAAACACTTTTCCTTAATCAAGTGAGAGGGAGTGTATGTGATGAGGGAAATGGACTCTTAAAGTTGCTGACTGCGCGCTGATTGCTAGGATGGATAGACAAATTTTAAGAAATATTTTTGATGATGGTACCTATAGAATCCGGTACAACTCCGCATCAAACGATCTCACTCAGAACGAGGCAGCTGTGCGTTTTGTTAAAGCGCAGCGCATAAGATGGCTAGGTCATGTTACCTGTATACCCTCTGACTGTACCGTGAAGAAAGCCATGACAGGAAAGCTAACGGGCGTAAAGGTCAAAGGCAGACCGCGGAGCCGATTAATAGACGCCGGGGGAAACGATCTCAAGAATTTGGGAATACGTAACTACGAAGTAAAAGCTCAAGATCGACCGCTTTGGAGGAGCATTGTGAAGGAAACTTTGACGCACCCCGCGTTGTAGTGCTGTAAAAGTAGAAGAAGAGCGTATTTAAGGAGTACGATGCCCTAAGAGCTGTTGAATGGGGCAGCAAATCTTTATATATACAGAAAATTTAAATGATTTTCTATTCTACCAAACTATTCTGCATTCAATTCATTTTTTCCCTTTTTTAAATTGCTATTCGTATTGTATTTGCATTACACTGGTGTTAACCTTAATTGCCCTTTTAGCTTTCATTTCCTTACATTTAATTTTTTTATAATATTTCAATCATTTACTTAATATGCATTGCATTACACAAGGTGGCGCAAAATTAAAATTAAATTAGTCATCAATCAATCAAAATGGCGTCGTACGTCAATCATATTTGCAGCTTTTGTGCAAAGTACGGATTTCCATCATTTAAATTTGTTTTATTCAGTAAAAAACAAAATTGAATGCTCAATTTTGCGCCACCTTATATGTGTATGCATATAAACTGTAGCTGACCACTATCAATTCGTGTCTGTACAACTTTTTCTCACATACACCCAGTTGAATTTTAAGCACACCATTATTTTATATTTACTTAAATTTATTTTATCCTGCAACAAAAACCATACATATAACACAAAATTTCAGACTTTGTACAAAATTTTTAAATTTTTTTCAAAATTTCGTCACAGCTTTCAATTTTTTTGCCAGAGTTGTTAGAATTTTTCTAGGTATGAAGTTTTACAGCCCATTAATCTAACAAATGCAATATCTCGTTGCCCTTAAGGACTAATGAGGGCTTTGAGCTCATAATTTATTTTGCATGGTTTTTAAAAAAGAGGCCTAAAGTGTAATGATACTCGAGAGGGGTATTAGATATTAAGGTATACTTCTACTAGAAGAAAATCTACAAATCGACTCTGTGAGCAGTTAACCATACTTATGGTTCCCAGCATTTTTTTCTATGACTATCAAAAGTAAAAAGAGTGAGAAGCTATACACAACTATTGTAAGGAGGAAATTCATATAGCGAATAACATCGAACATTTCTTGCGGCAAATATTAAAAACCGTTTGTGAATGGATTCTAGCTTATCTATGTAAATTTTGTATTGCCGGATTCAGCCGATCGAACCATATGCCAGTATTGAACTTACTAGTGTTGTACCATAGACGGCGCTTTAGTAACAAATGGATTATTGATAACTTTTCTAAAACAAAAATGTAATTTTACTATAATAGTTTGTTTGCTGCATCTCTCGTTTCGACTCACAAAGAATTGGAAATGGCATAAAGCAGCTTAGTTGCGCTGTTGTAGTTCAAATACACACACACACAAGTAGATAATGCACAAGAGTTGACAATAGAATTGGTAAGTGTGCAGTGGCTTGTTTATTGATATTATTTTAAATTTCCTACTTCATTCTCAATTTTTTGGCCTTGGCCAATTGCTCAAATGTTCAAAGCTCCTGCTGTCGTTTTTATGATGCGTGCCACTTTCCTTGTTGCTTTACCATGCGCTGCTATAGGCATGCACTCGTACTTGGCACCCTTGTAACCTTGTAATAATTGCATACACACTGACATATTACAAATGCCCATCATAGATTTATACGGTAGTATCCTTCGGTTTGCTAGCAAGCTGACGATTCTGCTACTTCTGCACAACCATCATGCGGATCCTCAGCGTTTTGACATTGATAACGACCTTGACTATAATCTTGTGAAACAGCAATTGACGCTCATTCTACTCTCCGCCACGTGCCACTTGCCACTTTATGCTACTACCATTAACCTTTTGACTCTCAATTGCCTGGCAATTAACACAGTTTTATTATTTATTTATTGCCTTCCTCTATTGCAAATTCATGGTTTAGTTATGTTTCATTGTTGACCGACAAGCCGGTAGCATTTGTCAAAGTTAAATTGTGCATTTTTGCTTCGTTGCTAGATTCCTCCTAAACTGGCACACCCGTCGTTCTCAGGCCTATTGAGTAAAATTTCTAGTCAGCATCCAAATGTAGTCCATCAGCTTCTAGGAATATTTTAGTATTCTCAAAATAAATTTCATGATTTGAAAATAAATTCTATATTACAAAGACCAATCGAATCATTTAGTAGCTAGTTCCCTCCGAAGTTTCCATCAGAATAGTTGATCCATTTAAAATTTTGTAAAATAATCTCATCTGGTAAAGCGAATCATTAGAGGAATCAGCATCGAAACTATTTTAACTTTAAGTGGATAAGAACCTTATCTTTCTTGTTCTGAAGGTTGAACTTATGATATAATGTGCCCAGTGGACCACTTTTGGTAAGCACAACTGGCGCTGTCGGATGAACCAAACGTAATGTTTCTGTGCCGTATGAAATTCCACACTATTCCTCTTCAAGCGTGTTCAGTACCTTTTGTACTAACATTAAATCTAATTATCTCACACAGCTGCCAAAATATTGGTCATAAACAAACCTTTGCTTCTCTTCATCAACTATATCACCCAACTCCTGCACACGAAATTTAACTCATCAATAACTGAACGTTAATTTTTTTGGTTTTTTGCATCCGCCTTTGGAACTGTCTTCCACTAAGAGGAATATCATTAAAAATACATTACATTTCAAAAGCTGGCTCAAATGCGTTAATGTCTGCCTTCTTTGTGTTAGATTTTTCTATTTTTCTTTCACTTGTTAAACTATTTTTTTTACATATGCAGCGCTGAAATATATCTAATGGATTTTATGTTCGACACAAATTCCTCCTAAATACATATATAAGTATAATTAAGAATATATAGATATAGAAAAAGACAGATATATCACTTTCAAAATTTCCAACTTTCCGACTCAGTGTGCTGTTTACCAGGTGACTTGAGAGTCAATGAAATTTTAAGTTTCCAACAAGATGAATATCGTAATAGAATGTAAAATCGTTGATTTTAAAATTACTGTTTTGCACTTAATGCTCCACGCATGCCTGAATTGTAAGCGTGGACAGCTGTCGGTACGAGCTCAATTAAAATAAGTAAACAACATGCGATTTAAATAAATTATTTCATAAGTAGGTGGGAAATTACAGACATCTGTGTTGAACGTATGAAATAATAAGCAAATAGCGCGACTCTCTTCAACTCGAACATTTTGCTAATATTCAGTAACTTTTTATGGATTGCTCGACATCTTATACGCCACCAAGTAATATAGAACTTTTTCTCTTAAAGCTCTACAAATAGCTTTGGTGTTACAGCACTGCTATGTAAAGAATAGTTTTTTATGGCATACGTACATATGCATATGCATGTATGCATATATTTTTATTAGTACAATTGGCCACAAAGCTTTTGTTAACAAGCAATAAATGAATGAGGCATTTTATGTGCCTTAACTAACGATGCAGTGCAGCAATGAATCAAAAGCAGGAAGAAGAGCTGTTATACTAAATTCGGTTCGCGCCGAAAAAACCCTAAGGAAAAAATTGTGTTGTTTAGCTGCAAAAAAAAACACACTCACACAATTTTATGACTTTGTCATAGTTTTTCGGGATACTACAAATTTCAAAAGGATTCTGCTACTGTGAACAAGGTACGAAAAGCTCACGTCAAGGCTGGCTCCACACTAATCTTCCATACTACTGATCACCAGCTTAGTGATCAAATGTAAGCTCGGACTGCATTTGCGGTGGTCATTACGAGTAGAGCGTAGTTAACGCAAGAGTTACTTAACACAAAGCTTCATAACACAAAGACGCCCTAAAGACCACCATCATGGAAGTGCTGTTCGCAATGAGCAAAGAAGAAAGGCATGTAGGCACCTCAGCTCCCGGCTGAAACAGGTGGTTGCAACTAACGGAAGTTGCATTGAATAGTTTTAAACTTTGACTTGTGTACTTCTTTTGCTTCCTGCCTACAATGCATGGGTCTCTTAATACGTTTTTGCATAAGAGACAACTATTCGTAAGTGAACAATGCGTTTGTGGGGCGCCAAAAGAGGACTGGGTGTATGTCTTTTGCGAAAGCCCGATGTACTTGGACATTAGAAATATTCGAAGTGTGGGGATTAGATGGAGTGATGAACAGTATGATGTGAGTGGTGCAGTCGCCACTCATCAAAATGTCGAAATGTTAGGTAAATGTTTAGTAAATATAATTAATTTTGTCTACAAATCTAATTTTTTTATTTTTAAGTTCATTATTCCGGCTTTAACTTGACGGCTCTGTATGTGCTTAAATAAATACAGCAAATATTTTTATATAAATACATATTTTTTGCATGGGCTATTGTATGCCATTGTTAACGTAAGCTAATTGAACTTTCATTGATTGGCAATTTTATGAACAAATGTTTTTAGTTGCATCTATACAAACACATGTGCGAAAGTAAAGTATTCATTTTCAGAAACATACCCACATCTGTGCATACATATATGAATATGTGATTATTATTATTATTATTATTTATTAATATATGACATGAATATATGACATTTGTTTAAAATGTACTTTTGAGTGTTGTACAGCCTTGAATCGCTCTTTCTAGACAAATATTAAACCGAAGAGTATTGCTGCTCATTAATTTACGTTTTGTAATTTCGTTCTCCATTAAATCGCCTCCCCACAAAGGTTACAGTAAAATAGTAAATTATACAAAAGTAAAAGCAAATAAAAATAAACAAAACAACTGACATAGAAACGCGACTATGTAATTTTTATACTGTTACTGAATTTTTATAAGTAATAAGTGCTTAGTTTGATACTGAAAGGTATTCTGGGTTCTAGGGCCGACAGCTTAAGGTCAAATTTAACACTACATTGGGAACAATATGCGAAATTGGATTGTTGTTAGCTTCAAATTGGACGACTTTTAGCTTCAAAGTCTTAAAAAAATTATTTTGCTTCCAGTATAAATGGATTGCCAAACAAAGTAAAAGAAGAACAACTTTCTGTAGAAGAGCTATTTAGTAGACCTACTGATTCTACTTCATTTTTGTAAGAAGTTTTTCATGACAGAAATGCTTTCACAGGTTGCCACTATTTATTTATTTATTTACTTATTTCAAGTCAGTGGAGTATTACATCCTTACAGACTAAGATTAGAATTCAGATAGCATATAAAATGTATATTAAAAATAAATACTTTTAAAGGGAGTTTCGAATGATTAGACTCCTTTTGAAAAAATCTCTGTGCAATGAAATATGCAAAAAGTGATGTTTTGTTAATAAGTTATTGTACATATTCTAAAATGAATGGAGTGATAGGTTCATTTAAAGCGTAATTGGTTCCATGTAAATTTATATAAAACAAATTATTACGCCGCAAGTATTTTAGAGGATAATTAAAGGAAAACGACCGTTTGAAAATTCCGTGCAAAAATAAAAACTACCTATTTTTTATTTTCATAGTCACCTTTGAGCCCTATACACTTCGTCCAACGCTGTGCTATTCCTTTCGAATTATAGGAGGTGCCAAATACGTTTACGATCGCTGTAGCCGAATGGGTTGGTGCGAGTCTATCATCTGGTAGTGCCCGTGTTCGAAATAGCGGTCGCAAACCTCCGAGTGTATTCCTGTATTTCTGTAATGAAAAGGCTTCTCACAAAAAACCTAGTGCCGTTCTGTAGGTGTCTCTATTTGTGGGAAAGCACGTACACCACAAATGTAGGAGAAGTGTAACTGAAGCACTTATCCAGGGACATGGAATAGATAGAATTAGCAAGATGGGAAACGTGGTATTTTGTATTTATTCTCTAATTTTGATATATCATATCCGGCTTTATACGATTTTAAATTAAACATCGAGTTCTATTGGTATGCCACGAATAAACAATTCTATGTTAACTATGCCGGCATTGCGAAAGTAATACGTGACCAAAAACCAGCTCTAATCCGAAAAGTAAGCACTAAGAGCTAAGACCAATAGACTAACATAAGATTAAACAAACCACGCAAAAATTTCATAGTACTTAATTATGCACGGACACTAAGATTTAAAGCAATTTGAGCTTAATTAGACGAAAGTGGAATGAATTGCCGTAGCACGTATTGTGTAGCTTCGACAAAAAATGCAACGTAATACAAATTTTAGATTATTTCACTAAATTCCAACATGAGGTGACATAATGCGGACCAGCCTAAGCGTAGCGCCAGCGATAATTGTTAGATAAGAAATGTAAATAATAATTTCCATATATTATTAGCGATCCCCTTTGGTGTTATTGTGTCATATCTTCTGTATAAAACATAGCTGTTATTTAGAAACAAATAAAACCGGGAACGAATTTTATGTATCTAAATACAAAAGCGGTCACATAGAGATCGCATATCAAGGCCACCTTGTTATCAAGGTACATTTTTTTTACCAAATTATGTTGAGTTTGATGAAGTGGATTCAAAGATCTATTAAGGATGATAAATTACAAGGTTTGACCACACAAATAGTCACTTCGGCTACCACGTCATCAGGGATTCTGTAGCAGAATACGTATTTTTTTAATTTTAGCCAGTGATGCCACACCGGAAGAAACATTAATCAGGTATTTTTTAACAAAAATTGAGAATTTTGCAGTTTTCACACCACCACACCAGTGCAATAAAAATGAGCACAATCAGTGTAAATTACATAAATAAGCAAAAATTCAAAAATTAAGATGTATGGTAAATGAAATTATCAAACATTGAAAGACAAAAAAAATGATAGCGAAAACCTTAATTTTGCCTTATTTGAATATAAGAAAAAAGTGGGTAACAAAACCAAATTTGTAAAACAACAAAAAAATAAACACAGATAACTTTTAATTTTTTATAGCTTAGAAAAAAAAATTATTTGCATTATTGCAAATTATAGAGCCTTAATCTATAGAGTCTTTGGGGTACCTTCTTCGCCGGAAAGAGATGAGAAAGTTTCGCATCTAGTCATCTATGGTTCAGACGGAAGTGAAGTAAAATGATTTTTGGGTTGATTTTTTCTTATGTCAGTAACACAATCTCAACTTTGTCGTAAACAAACCGCAGTCCCACTCCCGTTACGTTAACAAATCGCTGATAGCCGATATCCTTCGTATTTTTGAAAATTACCGTTATATGCCATACTCATTATATGCCCCGTCCCTTAGTTGGTGGCGGTATAAACGGGGGGAAGTAGTATATGAATTTAAGCTTAAAATTTTCATTTGAAATTTATTAAAGGAAACCAGATAAACGAAGGCGGTGTAAATTCCATGAAAATTAGAATTCTGCGAATCCGGTCTTTCAATTACCGGTTCAAATACTAAAAATATGTCCCTCCACCCTCATCTCCTACTTACATACGCATTCAGTTGTTAGCCACCGTTGGTAGAGAGTTTTATGACGAATTTAGTACTCTTGCACGTTCGCGTAATCAGGACAGGTATGGGGACATACACTTCATGTATGCATTGACCAGATAAGATAATCAGTCGTTCACTAACTAAAAACACGCGAGCATACGCACATACGTACGTACGTATGAATCGTGACCGACCGATGGTGGCAATAATTTAATAATATTTTTATAACTGTTTTTTATTGATTTGTAATGAGAACATTTGCTGGTTAATAAACGCTGGAATCATCCATAGAGCTCCTATAAGCCGGGCACGGTTACTTATCAGCTCTTGCCTCTGTCTCGGTAGGTTTTCATTAAGTAAATTCAGGTATGCGCTTAGTGCCAATGGACGGACGAATGCGCATACAATAAATGCCGGATGTCAGAAATATGTATTAAACAAAATGTTAGTTTAATCTGCGCATTCCGCGGGCTATAAAAACAAAGTACCAATAACAAAAGCGTAACTCCAAAAATAATAACAATTCCTAAACAAGTTTAATGTGCTTCGGACGATTGTAGTAATAAATAATATTCGAAAAAAAATTAAGTTGACTAATATGAAACGCACTTGCATACTCACATTAAAGTGCCACAGCTAAATATCAAAATAAATCTAGTAATTGTATACAATGCAGTTATTGGCTTTTGTGTACTTGAAAGTTTATTGCTCTGAATTTGATATGCCTACTCAAGGGCGTGCGCGCGAATTCGCTTTAGCCCACTTTAAGGGGGAAGAAAGAGTTTGTCAAAGCGACATCGTAAATGTACTTTGAGGCAGAGGAATCGATTACTTTTACTTTCTCTTTGAAAAAAGAGTCCAAGTGGTCAAGTACTTAGAAGTCAAGATGTATAGAATGCAGAGGTGTGGTCAACATCAGATTTTGAAGCAATCAGCTGATTTGCTTACGTCATAGAAGTTACGACGGTGGTTTGTTTATGAAAAAATTGAGATTTTAGATACATAATTGAGATAAGATACAAGAAAAAAATCAACACAAATAATAATCTTAAAATATACAGCACTTCTTATTATGAACTTAGGAATACAGTAATTTAAATGTAGGTTTGGAAATAGAAACAAGCTAGCGCCCATCAGAAAGTGCGTGACGTGCAGTTGCATGAGAGAGATGTGAAAATGCATACAATAATGCAAGCAGAAAATGAAATTACACAAACAATACACGAATAAATTGCACAAGTGCGACCTCATACACACAGCAATTCTGTCAAATTCGCTGAGAGCAAAGTAGCGGTGCCACGATCGGCGTCAATTATCATTCTCTCCATCGTGAGATAAGAAAACGAAGAATGCGACCTACTATAAAAGATCATTTTTTACCATATCTCTTCCGTAATCCTCAGTACTAAAGGCATCTTCAGATTCTTTAATGAACACTAGGATCAGTTATGCATTTCTTGAAGAAAATCAATTTAAATCTATCCAAGGCTGGAATATGGCCTTGCATATGTGCAAGTAGATAAGGCAGCGCAAAATTAATCATTCCATTTTGCTTTTGAATAACTTTTTTACTAAATTGAAAATCATGATTTTGAGTGATGGAAATATGTATTTATTTAGGTCTTTGCGCGCACTATTGTTTGTCTGTTTAACAAGTGTCAAATATGATTGCCGTATGACGGCATTTGCAAAAATTATAAATCTTCCGCATATCTTTACATAATTTTTTACGCAATTTTTTTCGTAAATTTTTCATTGTATAAGAAAAACCTTGTAAATCAAAGTATAAAATTCACAAAAAATTTAACAAATTAAAAAAATGGTCACATAGATTTTCAAATTTTTTATCAGAATCTTTAAAAATGTTTTGAATATTTCATTCAATTTTAGTACAATGCAAGTGCAAGTTCAAATCGCTCAAAAATCGCGTTGATTTTTGACATTTGGTTCTTTTTTTCGCTTACGATGCTGAGAATTTTCCTCCATATAAAGCACATGTTCAGACAAGTTTTTTTTGGAAATACACTATATACTTCTTTAGCACACTTGATTGGAGGGACCAAATGTGGTTGAACGAGTAAGAACAAAGAAAATATTAAATTTGTTTTCTAATTTGGTACGAAGCTCTTTGGACAAAAATTGCTAAAGCAAAAAGTAAAAACTAAATACAATTATAGAAGGAGGCTTTGAATTCCTCAGTCCTGAAAAATTTGTGGACTGAAGAGCGTCATAACTTAAAAATAACTAAAAATTCTAGGAAAATGGGTCCAAAGTTTTCCGTATACTATGCCTACCGAAATAAAAGAAAGACACATTTTCACCTAATGTAATGTAATATTAATAGATATTGCCATGCATTTTTTGCACAATATTAAAGAAGGTCATTCTGCTTACTTATATAAAATAATAATTTTTTTTTGGATTATGACATTTTCTCAGCAAATGAGCGATATGTATTAGTGATTGTTTTTACATTTTAGTTTCGTACGATATTAGTGAAAACAAAATAATAAAGAAAAAGAAAAAGCTCCTAATAAAAAAGATTTGCCGATCGGAATCGGCTTGAAACTGTAGGTGCCTCCATTTGTGGAACAAAATCAAGACGCACGCCACAAATAGGAGGAGGAGCTCGGCCAAACTCCCAAAAAGGGTGTATGCGCCAATTATATATATGCATGTATATAGTATAACACATTAATACTTGTGAGTATGCACTTGTACATTAAAATTTGGAAAAATTGAAAAGGTACCCCTGTATTTCAGCAAAACTATTTTTATCTTTCTAAAAACCTTCGAAATGTTTTTACTATAACTTGATTATTTTTTATCCAATTTTCAGAAATAATTCGTCACTACATATTCTAGTCTTGAAAACGTTCTATTACGTCTTTTTGAGCTCCGAAGTGGTTTTCACATAACTGAATCAGTTATGCATAGTTCTATCGCCCTACTATACGATAGCCTTTCTGTTTCAATAACCGCAAGTACTTTAAAATTCTTAAAAATCAAAAATCAAACAATTTTCTATGGTGCCGAAATCCTCTCAACGTATAACATAAGTAGGCTTAAATAAGGTAGCAATTTTTCAAAAAAATTAACCCGGTCTATTGTACATATTTTCATTTATTTTGCATTCAGAAATTCTATATTGAATTAATCGCATTCCGTGAAATCAAATTACAGATTTTTACACTGAGTAAAATTTTCAGAGTACTTCAAGAAAGATTTGTCCTTCATAAATTTTTTGTTGCTCTTATCCCACAAAAAAAATCATTTAAAGTTAGCTCACAACTGAATGGAATAAACCAAAAATAGCAAACAAATTACTTGGTGTGAAATCTCACCTTGAAAACGAGCATAAATTTTAAATTTTTTTATCTATACTTTACAAGATATCGATCACTACAGCTATCTACCGAGAAAATAATGAATTTCTTTTTCCCAAACTAATATAAAATTGAAGTAAGTATTCAAAAGCACAATTTCAAGATCACTGTTGACGTTTGAAACAAAAATATGACTGCTGTCAATAAAAACCGGTGTTTGGAAATTTTTTTGTTTTTTGTTAATAACTAAAAACTCAGTAAATATGTCTTCATTTTGATTTCTAATTTGCTGTTAAGTGCATGATAATTATTTCATTAGTTTTATTGTCATTATTTATCATTAATTGCTTTAAGTTTTCGTGGAAATAGTCGTTCTAAAAAATGTATGAATCAGCTAAGTGTAATTTGTTTTGCTCATTAAAATATTCGCAGTATATTGCTATGTTTTTGCACAATGTACGCATACATATACATAAATGGATTTAAAATGAAAATAACAAAAATTGCAACCAAAACAAAAAACACAAATCACAAAAATAGTCAATAAGTTTTTTACAGTTGTAAAATTAATGACTGTAGCTCTTGGAAAACACTAAAGTCTGTTTTAGTGCTCTTTTCATTTTCAATTTGCCGTAAATTTCAATTTGATGTGTTTGCGTTTGTATTGGTATTTACCTGTACATGTGTAGGTATTTTTAGCATGTAAAGGTTTGTTTTGTCAAGCTATTTAATATTAGTAAACCCCCTACGGTGTATGGAGAAATACTTCCGCACCCATCCACCGATTTTCATTATCAATCAATTGAATGCGGTTAGATATGCAAATATATTTTTACACTTGCGTTTATTTTCTCTAAACATCGTTCTACTCATATATGGAGAAATGATTGTTGAAAGTACGGCAAAAGCAATAGACGAAAATTTGAATTTTCAATACAATATTTGAATCAAACTTTTATCCGCTCGATAATAAATTTACATTGGATTGTGGCATTAAGGCACCTAGACACGTTCAAATCGGCTTGAAATTTAGTACAAATTTCTTTATCTTTTTTAATAGTATGCGCATATGAGGTCCCAAAGATAAGTTCCAACTCCTAACGCACGTACACATCCTGCAGCAAACTCATTTCGAACTATTTCACAGGTGGCTCAATTCTGTTGAAATACTAAATAAGGCGATTTTGAGAATTTTATTTAAAATAACGATTCATATTTAACAACATATTCATGTTTTTTTTTTAGAATAATAATACTATAGAAGTTGGTAAACGTATGAATTTACTATGCTGAACAGAGATTTTTGTGCAGTAGAAAAGTTTTGCGAATATTTGTAACTGCCTGCTGAGAGCGGAACGCATTGAGAGAAACTAGTGCCTTACTAGAATGCGAATCAAAGTTCTCACATGTCTCCTCAAACTCTGATTTTTTCAAAATGAAAATATATTGGCCGTAATAATTTCATGATAGCTAAAATTTTCTTTACAAATTTAAATTAGTACAGAGAAATACTATTTTCATTCTCTGGCAAAGGCTAGACGCTGCATCTCCGAAATATATTTGAAAAATGGTGTATAAGTATTATGTATTTAATAATGATGGTAAAAAACAACAATTTTTTCCTTGATGCTACTAATTTCTGCTATGGTAAAAACAAAAATAGATATCTATTTTTTTGTTTTTTTTTTATTTAATTTTTTATTTAATTTATCCGGCCAAAATTTCAAAAAAAAAAAATGGGATTTAGCTCTTATCTGAAGTTTGGTATATTTTTTTGTACATTTGCGAAGATAAATGCAAAGAGCGGTTTACTTATTATCGATCTGTAAACATGTTGCACCAAATTTACGCAAAAGTGCATTTTCCCCATAGGAAATCAACGGTCAAAGCATTGGCCATAAAGATAAAAAAGGAATAAAAAATATATGTCTCATTTTTCCCCCGTAGAACCAGTTTAGGGGCTTATACAAAAAAAATTTGTTTCTGCGCTTCATAAGTAGCCTAAGAGGTGACTATCAATCGGTAGTTTCTGAGTTCGAAGCACTAAATGATAGAACGAGTTTTTTCTAATAGCGGTCGCTCCTCAACAGGTAATGGCAAACCTCCGAGTGTATTTCTACCATGAAACAGCTCATAAAATTTATAGCGCACGTCTTGATGTCATCCTTTAACTACTGAGTCTCAGCTGCTGTGAGTAAAATCATTGCCAATAATTTGATGTTTCATGCCCATAGTGTACTCCAAACCGAGATTAACTGAATAGTAGTCACACAGAAGCCCATTAAACTATGGCGGTTGGATTTAGCTCAATGCATTCTGGGGTACTTTGATTAATCTACAAAATTCATATAAATAAATTAATTTGCATTTACGTGCCACTGGACCTCCATTTACGTACCCCGCCTTGTTGATCGTTTCTTTCTCAAATCGAATCTACCATAACATGCTACTTCTTGCAAATCAGCGCACTCCTCTCCCTCACTTTTATCTCTCCCTATACTCGATCAAATAAAATAAAGTTTGAATTCGGATCAAAGTTAAATATGAAGATATTTGTGCATAACTAACCGTGCAACAAATGTTAGCAAAAACCAGAAAATGCAGGCTATGCAACTAGTATGCACTATCTATATATAATATTATTTCAAACCTCACTTTTCTCGCAACAAATAACCTAAAGACTACAACAAAACTATATAGTTGACTTACCCTTGACATTAGACGATCCGCGCCGGTACCTTCATCATCCTTAAATATAATATCCTTATTGTAATTTGGTACCAAATTCTTAAATTTAGGCGAATCCCGTTTGATAGCGCCCTCATTGAGACCGGAAGCGCCCAACGTTCGCTCGGACATATTCGGCACATGTTGCTTGAAAACTAGTGGCGTAAGTTTGCGATTTTTTCGAGGCCCACCAATACCCCGCCCCGGACCGCAGCCCTCTGCAACAGAGAATAGAGTACAAAGCAGCAGCAACGTACACAGTCGACGCATTGTAAGTCGGCGGCTTTGCGCAATAGCGCCACCAATCTGTGGTTGGGTGTCGTTGCTGGCAATAGGATTTTGAGCGGCGGGATCTTGCAGCGCTGGTGTTGTGTTGGCGAGCATAATGTGGCACACGGTCGATGGAACTAGAGATGCAGGGGAGTTAGTGAAGGTTGTGTTGGTGGTGGTGGTGGTGGTGGGGTTAGCAAAGCTGGTGTCAGAGACATCCATGTTAGCCACCCGGCTGCGCTTCTTTCTTTCTGGCACTTTTTTACAAATCTTACAGCAATTGGATGTGCTGGGTATTTGAAGACGTTGCTCCGGCATAAAATCTAACTGTATTAAAGCCGGTCGATACATTTTAAATTTATTCTGTTTTTAATTTTTTTTATTTTTTGTTTTGTGTGTTTATTTTCGCTTCTTTACAAGGCGTACTTGTTCGGCAAATTCTTTTTTTTTTACTTCATTTATTTTTTTGGCGCTTTTATATATTTTGAGAATTCTCACATTTTTTCATATCACCATTTTTTTTGCATTATTTCACCAAATACTGCATTCAAGTACATTTACTACACGCTTTATTTTGACAAAAAAAATTATAATAATGATTTGCCAAATTTAGTGAATTAATTAAATTTTTTACACTTTTATTTTCGTCCCGCACTTGTCACATTTTTTGTTTGCAAATTGACTTTGCTTGAACGTACTTGCATACGGGTGGGATTTGGACACTAATTAGCTGCGATTTGTGACTTCTACACTTTCGCATACGCATTTGCATTCGGTGTGTACGAAAGCGGCTAACAAACTATCGCATCTGTGCTATTAACTTCAACTGTGGCCGGTACTCGCACACTGATTGACAAATGACATTTTAGCGCTGTATCGACGAGGTTGCTGTCCAGAACTCGGTCGACGGTCCGCTGCTGCTGCTGCTGCCCCGATTATACATACTTTCCTTCGTACTTGTCGCGTTCATCCCGGTAGAGTTCACTTCGTTCCCAAGCACTACTACATGCATATAAAAAAAACAAACACCAGTGGTAGCAGCGTACACTGCTCGCCTGCCTTACTGCTCAAAAGAAATTCATTTTCATACTTCTGTGCTGCGTAGGGAGTGATGAATTGTAGCAGCCAGCGCAAGCAGGTAACCAACACACACTGATAAAATGAACCTCAAGCCATGTCGCACACACTCACGCCCTTACATACATTAATTTCTACATACACATCGAAGAGGTGCAAGCGTGAGTGGTTAAGTGCGTGGAGCAGTGAAAGAAATGCCAACCACTATCATGGGCGCGCAGCTCATGTACATAAATACCCACTCCGCTCCCACTCGCTCTTGTGTACGAGCATGCATTTAAACAAACACACACACACTTGTATATGCACTCACAGCATAGTTTGGCCGTGCCGTCTCATTGGACTCTTTTCGGCGCTGTTCAACTGCGCGTTCATCTATTTACGATGTTGTTGTCCAGGTTTTCGGCCATCAGCAAAGTACCTCGTTATTTGGGCTCCTTGGCGCATGCGCGTAAAAGAGATGAATAGTGTGAATGGCAGAGAATCGTACATACGTATAGTAAAGGGAACCAATTGAGACACATACACTTATGCAAAAGCATTTACCAATACAAGTGTTAGTCTACATGTGCGCATGTGTAACTGTATTTGTATGTGTATGTGCATGTGTAGGAGTACGCTTATATAAACCACAAGTGAAATTGAACCAGAGCCAGCCTTAAGCCCAATTGGAGTTGCTGCGCTTTGATTTTTTCACCTGCATGATATGCTGTGCGCGCATGCCGGCTTCTTAGCACTCAACTTCAACACAAATATTAATGAGGTTTAATGGAAATTATTGCAAAGTTGCTCGAAATGTAGCCAGACAAGTTTTTGAGAAAAGTACATACTTACATATTTTTAAATGTTTTTGGTGAAAAGTAGCAATATAAATTTTTAGGAATGTCACAGAGAGGCTATAAACTATTTATATAATTGCTTACATATAGTATATGGTTGAATGTATATAAACATACATATATGCATATTTTATTTATGCATTGTAAGTAGACGCCACATCAATAATAATTCCTTATTTAAAATTATCAGTCAGCACAGACGATTTTTTAAGTTCGATTCATATAAACAGATACCTGGATAGAAGCCTAGATAAGCGAGTTCTGAAGGAGTTTTTTCGCTTAGGGAAATTTTTCATTTACTTCTGTTTCTCACATACGAAGGTCGTGAGAGAATCGAGCTTTCTCACACATGTATTCCTCGCTTATCTAGAGTAGACTGAAGGGAAGTATAAAAAATAAAATGAGAAAGTTCACATATCATTTTAAGGAAGGAGGTTAGTTTTTACCGACTTTATACACACCCGCACACTCGCGCAAGTTTAAACAACAATATAATGTACATGCGTATGGGCACGAATCTAATTCTTGACCAATGATATGATCTGATTATATCTGATCAATCCTTTTGTGCTGCAAAAAT
Organism: Anastrepha fraterculus; assembly: GCA_037575425.1. Classification (NCBI taxonomy): domain Eukaryota; kingdom Metazoa; phylum Arthropoda; class Insecta; order Diptera; family Tephritidae; genus Anastrepha; species Anastrepha fraterculus. Next base: position 89,912 of record JAYXIM010034174.1, on the reverse strand, counting down.
TAATTACTTTTTTATTAAATTTTATAAATTAAATAAAAATGCTTACAGAACAGTTCAAAAATAACAATTGAAGACAATAACTGTACACATGTATGTTATTACTTCAGATATCTTCGATATTTTCTTTTAACGAAAGTTTTTTTGTTATTTTTTTATAAGAAATAGAATAAATAAGGGTTCCAAACTGTGTACAAAATTCAAAAAAGGTTAACAGATTTAAAAAAAAAGTGTCCTCAAAGTTTTTAACTTCATAATAACAATTTTTAGAAAACTTTTAGGTATGCAGTTTTATATCTCATTCAGCCCAATTTTAGCAAAGTGAAAGTTTGTAGTCGTTCAAAAATCTTGTTGATTTTTGTGCATTTCCTGCATTTCATTCAAATTCATTCAAAATTTGTGTCCTACTCTGACGCTCGTTGCAAAAATTAGTCAAAGTAGCGGACTTGCGCAGAAGATGTGCCATTTTGAATTTGTCAACTTTGTCACAGATTTGAATTACCTACATTAGCAAAACTGAAGAAGTATTTCATATCTCTTTTTTCAATTTTTTAGGATTTACGGGGTCGTTATAGACACTGATATTAGAGGGTTTCGACGTAGCAGCAATTTGAATTTAAGATACGCTCAGAAATGATCGCTATTCAAAGCATTGATGTTGTATGATTGCGCCGTTCTGCATGAAAATGCATGGTTATCCAGACCTCCTTTATATACTGAGTTTTGCAATTTCTTTATTATATTCAAAGTAAATTTGCTCTTATAAACAAAAATTGCTTTGCCCTAAATAGTCGATGCCACATGTTATATGTTATGTAATCGTTACCATATTAGACATATTTATTTAAATATTAATTGCTTACTTTTCTTGGAAGCTCCAAACTTCTTTAAGAAATACTTCCTTGAAATTTTTTTTAAATATGGGAACACCCTAAGGTAATGAACTTTTTTTCTGTTTTAAAGATTAAAACCATTAAAAATGAATGGGATTAGCAATTAGGTATTTTATTTTTCTTAAAATAAATAAATAAAAATAAATAAAAATATAATTACTTTTTCTAGTGGATTTTGAAATTAAAAATTACGAAATTGCGAAATAGCGCAAATTAAATGTAAAGGTAATCGCAATATTTAAAATAAGATTTACAAATATTTAAAATAGTTTTGGGTGATTTCAGATAAGATTTTCGCCACAATTACTCAGAATTTCATATAAAATGAGAATTGCAAACTTTGAGGGACATATAAAAAAAAATTGTTAAAATACGGATAATTTTATTTTCTATAGCCTTTCCGAAAAATACTATGAGGGATACATTTTTTTTTCATTTTGTTGCTCTGTGTTATCGCCCATAGTTCATTTGCTGATAATATCATGATGAAGGAAGCGAAAGGGAAGTTATTCAGATTCTGGCTATTAATTTTGGTTTTTCAATTCGTACAAAACCTTTGCAATAAAAGAAGTTTACTTCGAGTTCGTCGGCTCACAGCTTTTTAGAACGGATTCCTGAACTCGATATGTGGAAATAGATGCCTGTTTGATAGAGAATACAGTGCAAATGCGTTTCCTTTTTATAGGGGAATATGAGTTTACATCACTTTCAGTGTTTTTACATACGTAAGTATATGAATTGAGGTCGCTGATTACAACTCCGGTGAAAATGTTTCAAAATTCAGTGACTCCAAAAATCCAGAGAGTGCAGTTTGATGGTCTTAGCTCAACCTTTAGATTTTGCGTTCGCCATATTATTATTATTATTATTCCTACGCCGCTTTAAGAATTTTCTTGCTATATTGCATGTTTTAAGAATCACCAATTTTTGAATTTTGTGATAAATATTAGGGTATATTTCTAAATATTTCAGATTGGGTATAAATGTTTTGAGTAATATACCAAAATTATTATTATTTAATAGATATGTACATCAAAATGCTTATATCTTAAGGACCTTACGAGTCTGTAACACAAATAATACGACAATAATAATTGCAATAAAAATTGGTGTTGCGCACATTTACTTGAATTGTGTTTTTACACATCCTTCAAATTTTGTATAGCCGCTTACATGTAAATAAATAAAACATTTGGCCTTGTAAAACCCAAGTAAATGTGGCATTAAGCTGCGATGGTTCAGAAAATAATTAAAGCAAACATACCATATGTAAAGGGTGATCAATTTAGAGGTATCGGATTTTAAATTGAAATAAAACAGCGAAAATTTTAATTCATTGGCAATATTTATTATTTTTGTGTTGAACCATTCATGAAATTTGATGTTGGCCGCAACTGCGCCGTAATTCGTAAATTCAAATTTTGAATGTCTCGCTGGAGGACTTCGGTCGGTATCTCGTGAATAACGTTCATAATGTTGCGTTCCCATGCCGCAATCGAAGCTTCTGTATCCACAAAGCATTAAGACTTTACATAATCCTAGAAATAAAACAAATAAAAAAAGAAGTGTTATCACACGATCTTGATATCCAATCCACTGGTCCGAGACGAGAGATAAATTGTTCACCGAAGCGACGACGCACACTGGGGATTTTTGTACAGAGATGCCGAAAAAAGTATACATCCCAAAAAATATTTACATTTTTACTACTAATGAAGTTGTATATATTTGTGTATGAAAAGAACATGTCTAAAAACTATTTTTTAAAAAAATTAAAAAAAATTTTTTTTTTTTAATTCATAAATTTTAATTTTTTCTTTTTTTTTTTATTAATATAAGCCAGCAAATATTTACGCACAGGATACATGTAAGTTCATAATTCAGAATTACCCTCAAAATGTCAAAACAAAATTAAAAGTGTTTCGTTATCATTATGCACACACTAGAAAGCGTTTAGTTATTATCATTGCCAAAAAATAGTCAGTGGCGCCTGGTGGCACCTGCAATTGATTAAAACTGAAAGAGACGTTATTAAGCAACACGTTGATACTAGTTTCTGACCGTAGGTAAATGTAGCTCAACTTGCAGATCCAAGAATATGAAGGAATATGATTTTTTTTTTTTTCGTAAAATTAATTATAAATAGATAATCAAATGCTTTACAGCCTTTGTTCTTCCGGCTAAAATATATAAAAATATCGTACCCTAAATGAAAAATAAAAAATTGGAAGTCGGCTCAAGCAAAAGGAAAAAAAAACCACCTTGAGCTTTGAAGTTTTTTCTTAGTCAGTTCAATACTATAAAAAAATTATACTTTTGACATATCTATAAAAAAAAAACTGTAAGTCGGAGTTTAGTAATTCTTTTTGATTTTATTGTTGGTTCTATTCTGGAATTTAGAAATACCATTAAACATTGCGTAGGTGGTATGTTGCAAATTTGACTTTTTTCCGCAAAATCCCCAGTGTGCGCCGCTTTAAAAATTTTCTTGCTATATTGCACGTTTTAAGAATCACCGATATTTGCATTTTGTGATAAATATTAGGGTATATTTCTAAATATTTCAGATTGTTTGAGTAATATACCAAAATTATGATTATTTAATAGATACATCAAAATGCTTATATCTTAAGGACCTTACGAGTCTGTAACACAAATAATACGACAATAATAATTGTGATAAAAGTGGTGTTGCACACATTTACTTGAGCTGTGTTTTTACACATCCTTCAAATTTTGTATAGCCGCTTACATGTAAATAAACAAAACAAATGTGGCATTAAGATGCGATGGTTCAGAAAATAATTAAAGCATACATACTAAAGTGGTGCACAAATGACTTGCTTATTACAAAGCAACAAATCACACATTGCATGTGACACTGTTTGTGATGACAAAAAGCAATGTACGCACACAACTTGAACAGCAACGAAGAAAAACTGTCTTCAACAAGCAATACTACTTCGGCTCTATCGACAGTACACGAATTGCACGACGCTGCTCATATGCTTGCATGGCAATGGTAGAAAAACATTCTCATACAAGCCTTGCCGAAAGACATCAAGTACAATGTGTGAATTGGTGTCATATGAATGTATGTACGTAGTGTACCTTCGAGATGTATGAAAATTGCAAACATACACATTTCTTCGCTCCCCGCGCACTTTTGCGTATTAAGGGCAGAATATTAATAAATAACGGTAAATTTTCGATGAATAATTTTTAAAACTATTGAAGTTATGAAATAAGACAGATTTTAGTAAATTTAAAAGCCAATAAAGTGCGCAGAAGAATATTTGCAGGCAAAGTGTAAGTTGTATTCAAATATTAATCAGAATTTAATTTTTATTCTACAAAACCATCATACCAAACATTAACTGCCCATTTGATTTTAAAATATCAGGAATTCATGTAAGTAAATAATCCACATTTGACACAATTCACTTGTTTGAATTGAATTGTTTTTCATTGCCTTTCAGTGTCATTGCTTTTCTTGCTATCTTGCCGAAATATGTGTGTTGTGACAATGCTGAGAGAGAAACAAGTCATGCAAAAGCATGATTTGGTTTTCTCTCTAGCTGCTATTGCCTGTTACTGTTAGTTGAGAACAAAACACTGCATTGTTGTGTGAATTTAGCAAATGACTTGAAAGTACGTATATGTCGACTTGTGCACCACTTTAATACATACCATATGTAAAGGGTGATCAATTTAGAGGTATCGGATTTTAAATTGAAATAAAACAGCGAAAATTTAAATTCATTGGCAATATTTACTATTTTTGTGTAGAACCATTCATGAAATTTGATGTTGGCCGTAACTGCGCCGTAATTCGTAAACACAAATTTTGAATGTCTCGCTGGAGGACTTCGGTCGGTATCTCGTGAATAACGTTCATAATGTTGCGTTCCCATGCCCCAATCGAAGCTTCTTTATTCACAAAGCATTTAGACTTTACATAATCCTACAAATAAAACAAATAAAAATCCAAAGAAGTGATATCACACGATCTTGATATCCAATCCACTGGTCCGAGACGAGAGATAAATTGTTCACCGAAGCGACGACGCAGTAAATCCATTGCTTCACGGGCTGTATGACAAGTAGCGCCGTCTTGTCGGAACCAAATGAAGTGGAGATCACGGAACTCAATTTCCGACATCAAAAAGTCGTTCATCATGGCGCGATAACGTTCGCCATTCACTGTTCACATTAGCGTCAGCCTCGTTTTTGAAGAAATATAGGCCGATAATTCTTCCTGCCCATGCCGCACCAAACGGTTTTTTGGAGGTAATGGCTGTGTTTGATTTGCTTCGGATTGCTCTTTTACCCTAATACGGCAATTTAGCTTATTAATCGGTGAAAGTCGCTAAGTTGGTGTGAGTGTGCGATAAACTCTTTTCACATAGGGTCGATTTCCGTAATTGAATTGTATGATTTATAAACATTGTTGAGGCGTAAGCCTTTTCGTAATGAAATGTCAACAAATACTGAAAAAAAGTATTCATTTGGTTTGACAGTAGTCCCGCGTGATCTGTCAAAAAACCCCTTTTGGAAAAAGTACCTCTAATCTGATCACCCTTTACTTACACACATATGTACATATATGTTTCAAAACCTCATAAACCGAATGTATTGTAAACATATCACAAAAAGCGTATCGAGAGGCAACTAAGATTAGTAGATATTTTTTAAATTAAATGCACAGTTTCGAAAATAAAAAGCAGTGTGAAAATATTTGTTAGGTATTCGGTAATTACCGATTTCCATTTACTCAATACATACATCTGTCGCATAAATTTGTATGCAAAAGTCTGGTCGAAATCACAGAAAGAACTCAATTTTAATATGGCAATAGGGGATAACGGTTACTTTCAGACTACAAACGCTGCCATTAATGTGTAACTGTGGAATTTATGTGTGTTAAAAATAATGGTTTTTCTCAAGCCAAAAAAAAATTAAAATCATAATTAGCCACTTTGCCATCATCAAAAGCTGCATTTTTATGAGCACAAAATACTGCAGCTGCCTACCATCATCACTACGGCTACAACTCCAACCAACACCAACACCACCGCCATCGATCGAACGATCAATGCGCAACAACAAATACATATAAAGTATGAATTAAATCGATAGAATAGTATATATGTATGTATGCGCGTGTGTATGTGTGAATGTGAGCTGAGCCTCCAGGGCTTCAGCATGTGTACCCATTTGTTGGTGTTTGTGTTGATGCTACCGTGGTAACTGTGTGCGTGCATCAATTCGTGGCAAAGTGTTGGAGTGAAGGGGCGGAGCTGCTGTAGGAGCATATTTGTGAATGGAAATAAGAATGAATTCATATGAGAGACAATATAATAAGAAGTAAAACGAGAAAATAAAATTAAATTAAAAAAAAAAAAATAGATACGACATCAAGGTACCGCGAGAGCAGCATGGATGCTGCAGTTAAAATCGCATTCGATGCCACGAAACTTTATACGAGCCAAAGATAAATGGAAGCGCATACGCTTTAGATGTTTCGTTTTTGTTTGCATTGTTGTTGGTGCTGTTGAAATTGGCGGCATGGCATAAGAGTACCCACTGCACACTATACATACATACATACACATTCATATGTAGGTATGTAGATATGTATGTATGCATGCAGGTATTTTGGGCTCCTACTGGTACACTTTGTGGTTAATGTTCAACACCGCAAAGTACCTAAAAATATTTCATGCATTCACTGTGGCATGAGGAGTGAACCATTTTAATTTAACATTACCACAATCACTGACGGTATTGTTAGCCATACCATGCATTCCTACCTTTATATACATACGTACATATACATATTTATGTGCGTGCATATACACGTAAAACCAACTGGAAGTTAATGCCATTGTTATCTTAACCTGTTGTTATTATACTCCTGTTTTCGCTTGATAATTGGTGACACAAATACTACAAAATCCAGTCGATCTGAGACGCTAGGAGATCTGAAAAATTAAGACAATTTGTCTACATTTACATAACTACTAGACAATAAGATTTTCGTCTGTCCGTGCAATTATCACATTTATTAAATTCGCAAGCGAGGAATCAGTACAAGATGGCAAGCATAAAATAAGTTAATGTAGAAAAAAGCCAGTTTGGCTACGTAGTTAGCATTTCACGAAAATTGTTTTACAATAACTGAAACTGCATACATATAAATAGTATTTCAAAAGACGCCCATAGATGTTGTTTTGATATAAAAGATGTAAAAATTTAGATCCTTTTAGGTTTCACTATTTTTATTTCAACTACTTCTCTTAACAATGTGACTCTTAATATGTAACATAAAAAGTAACATCATTAAATGTCCTCCAAGTGCAATGCAAGTCTGCAGGTAAAATCCACCAAACAGTCAATTCACGAATTCCTAATTGTTGAGGACGTGGAGATTTCTAATAGGTTGTCCCTACAGCAGCAATATTCTCAACAGAACGTCAAGGGGTTGGTTTACCAGTCCTTCGCTTTCCTCGACTGAACCAGTTTCTTGACATTCTTTCACCAACCTTTGAATTGTCGACTCATCCGCATGATTATTTTCACCAATAAAACCACGAATTTTACGATATGTATCATAGTTCTTAAATATCAGCCAGTTCTAACGCATTGTATCCATGATTGAATTTGTAAATATGTATATTGCCGTTAAAAGATACGTTGAAAGCGTATTACGGAGGATAGACTTCGGAGCAGTACCACAAAGCGAAGCCTCACAGACAGAGACATAAGAATATGAGCCTATAGCCTGAAGCTGGCTACAAGCATGGTGGACCCAGACGTGGGCGAATAGATCTGGTCCATTTTAAAGACGTCGTTCTGGGCCCCGCCGAAATAATCCAGATAATAGTCCCGAAAGGGTGGTCTCCCCAGAAGAGAAAGCGGAATTGTTTTAGTGGCCACACCACTCGACGCTATAAGGGACAGTCGCTGTAAGTGCGAAAGCATTTTGAACTCTACCTCATCCACTAAAAAAACAAATGTGTCTACGTGAAAAATGTCAAAGATGACATACGAGTATAGTATGTACATAAAAACAGGTACCATCTACGAATTATTCATTATTGCCATCTGGGCGTTACTTTTGAAAGACCCTTTACACCATAAACAGCACATACAATAACCACATACATTATATAATATAATACAAGGTAACGCAAAGTTAAATACCCTATCGGAAGATTTATAATTTTTGCAAATGGCGTCGTACGTCATATTTGACACTTGGGCACGCAACAGTTGCAGTATACAAACAGACAAGGAAAGAAGCGAATACAGGTCAAAATAAATAAATATTTCCATCACTCATAATATTTTCTTTTAATTTAGTAAAAAGGGATTAAAAAGTACAATTGAATGATTAACTTTGCGCCATCTTATATCGGGTGTTTCTTTAAAGCTTAAGAGCTTAAAATGTTAATACAAAACAAAATTATTGTTTTAATGAATTTTTTTATTGTAAGATAGATCATTTCATGGCATTTTTTTCCGAGTTACATGTCCATTCGTTCAGTTCAATAAATTGATTGTTAAGCGCGCTGTGGGGCAAGTTGCGTCGTCTTGTCGGAACCAAATATCGTCGATACTTAGCTGATTAAATTTTGGCAACAAAAATTCAGTCAGAATGGCATAGAGCCAGGCGCTATAGAGTGCCCGCCGTTCACCGTAACGGCAGCTCCTGTCTCATTTCGATAGAAATAATGGTCGATTATGCTGCCAGCGTGTAAACTGCACATAAAATGAACGAAGTGCATTATGAACTTCGCGAACAGATTTTATTTTTATTTTCAAGCCTTGTTCTGCCATTATACAATTCATGATGACTTGCCGATCTGAACAGAAATGTCAACACAGATTATTATTCAGAGCTGTGAAAACATACATAGTTATCGATATCGACATTTTTTAACACTTTTGCCCTTTTTCTGTGCTCGTTTAACTGTAATGAGTTTTTAAACTAAGTTAAACCCTGCAAAATTGGGCACTTAAACTTAATTTAGCTGGAAAGCAAAGTTAAATTTCCACTGAAAAACTGACCCTTACTACTCTTCGTCTCGATTCACGCAGTAACTGTCTAAGCGATTTGGAGTATCGAGGATGAGGCAACAAAATGGTGCGGAAGCGCTAGTTGGTTTCTGGATGAATCACCACTCTAACCAACCAACCAAGCGATTTGGAAGGAAAAGAAAGAACGCCAGTCGTTTCTTCTTTTCCATGCTAACCAACCCTGATTTAAAGCTCCAAGTGAGGACAAGTTCTTTTTTAGTAAGAAGGTCTGCCTTAGTCCCAGGCACCGAATCAATACTTATACATCAGAAATTGGGGTTTTTCGTCCGTTCGAACGACTTGACTTAGCGGTTCACCGACTAAGCTTTCGCTATCACTTGAAGTACTTGTAACGTTAACTCCGGCTAGAATAATGGCAAATATCGGGGGACCAAGGCTGCAGGCAAGACAGGTTCTGGCAGGAGGATCTATGCTCCCCTACAGGTATGCGGCAACAGTTTGGTGTGGTGCACTTAAGCACACTACATATGCACGAAGCATAAATTCCACGTACCGCTTGTGCGCTCTCGGAAGACACGGCACTCATCATAGCTGGCCTATGTCCACTTGAGCGGGTAGCACAGGAGATGTGTGCAGCTAAAGACATAAGGCGCCACAAAAACCAGTACGATCCCAGTGTACACATAAAATAGTAATAGTTGCCCAGTGGCATTCATGATGGAATAGTTCAACAAAAGGCAGATGGACCCACCGCTGCATCCCCAGAGACGAAGAATGGCTTGAAAGAAAGCATGGATAAATGGGTTATTACTTCAACCAAATCCTCAGTGGTCATGGATGTTTTAGAGCATATCTTTATTGCATGAGGCATGAAGAGACTTTATACTGTGAGGCATGAAGAGACTCTATACTGTGAGAAGTGCGAGCCAGCAATCGACGAAGATGCGAAACATGTGCTTTTCGGCTTTTATATTTTTATATGCATTGCAACTTATATATTTATATACATATGTATATTTCCTATATCAATATTTTAAAATAATCCCTTTTTTGCTAATATACAAAACAAATTATTGTACATATGTACATATACATGGAAACCTCTCCTAACGGGCACCCCTCAGCGGACACTTTTTACTTTATCAAGTTTTAAGTATACAAATTTACGGAACAAATTACTCTGTCTTACGCGGACACTCTCTTGGCCAGACAAAAGTCGTGAGTGTCCGCCCGAGGGAGGTTTCACTGTATACTCATTTTGCCCGACTGTGCTAGATACAAGTTACGCGTACAAAAGAGCATTGATGCCATGTTAACAGCTCCCATTAAAATAAAGCAAAGAAGGCACAAAACGCAACTAAAATGGCGCATCTACTGAAAAATGGATGTATGTACATACATATGTAGTTGCAGATCATATTGACATACACATATGCATACTCGTACATGTTTGCACACGTCTTCACTAGCTTAGGAATAAAAACATGATACATTAATGTGTGTGTGTATGCATGGGCGCCCATAAGCTGCGGATGAGGGGCGGCCATTCGTGAAATTATTTATAACCTTGAATAAATCGCCAATTTCTAAGCGGAGCGCGCATGATTTTAGTATTTAAGAGTGCAGTACTTGTATTTGTAGTTTGTTTGTATTAGTGGCATGTCGACGCATTCTAATTTTTTTATTTATTATTTTTTGGTTTTTGTACTAAATTGAGATGAGCTTCGCATTACGGAGAAATGAACATTACGTATGGGTCCATCGTAACCAAGTGGGCTCATGTATGGCTACCATTTCAGACTCCATTTCCACCATGCACATGAAACATCAAACTTAAGAAAATATTTTTTTCTAATAGCCAACGCACCTTGGCAAATCTTTGAGTACATTTTGACCACCAAAATATTATTCATCAAAACACTTGGCCATTCGGAGGTGGCATAAAGTTGTAGGTCTCTCCATTTGTACATGTAAAACATGCAGACGCATAACAAAAATTATGCGCCAATTAGTTATATACATATATACAAATGTAAGTACAAGGTGGCACACAAATAATCATCCAACTTTGCTTTGATAATTTTTTTTTAATAAATAAAACGAAATGATTTTATGCGATCGAAATCTTTACATATTTTGACATTTATGCGCTTCATTGCTTGCCTGTACTACAGCTATTTATTATACTTCACAAGTGTCAAACATAACTGGCGTACGACGCCGTTTGCACAAGTTATAGATCTTCCGATAGGGTGTTTAACTTTGCGCCACCTTGTATATATTGCCAAGCATATATGCTTTTATGTATGTATGACATTTTGTGCGCTACAGACTGCCCTTCGAAAGTTTGCGGCTTTTTCTATTGGAATAATTTTAACTAACATTTTATATGTTACCTCATTACTATTTTTATGAATTGTTAGTTCTGCCGACAAATAGTGAAAAAAGGAACCGTAGAAGCCGAAGGAACTCCAGAACACTCATGCTGGGAAAAAGTGAGTGCATCCTTGGCAGCGACAATAACTTTTCTTACAACCAATCTTGTCAATACACTATAAAGTTACACCTTTTGGCACAAATTCATACTAAATATTTTCTCATGTCTGTCAAAGTCAAAGCAGGCTGGCTTAAAACTGCATGATAGCCTAGCAACAGCAATAGCAGCGGCGGCAGCAGCATCAAGATTGGACTTGGGAGAGCATCGGCGTAGTGCAAAGTCAAAGCAATACAAGACACAAACTTACCAAATTCTGGCGGGCAAACGATTGGGAGGTCAGAAGATCGGTCAACAGAGCGGCCGACAGACCGACCGATCAACAGTTAAACCTAATCGAACAACAGCAATAGCATCAGCAATGATACAGTCCACAGCAGGAGCACCACGTCTGCATGAGTATATATATGTGTGTGTATATAGGTATGTATATTCTCTGTTCTGTGTGAGAGCATGCAACTCGACTAGTGAGTACAAGCCTAATGGTAGTTTATATACATACATATATTCCAGCTTTAAACAATTCAGCACAGCGAAACAACAACAGAAATGGAAGCAGGTAGATTGGCATCATTATTGTTAATGAAAAATTGTAATGACCATTAACGTTGTGAAAAAAATACTAACTGCCTTTTTTTTTAACTATCGGACATCGAAAATAACCAAAACGACATAGTAAATGGTGATGGCAGGGACTAACCGTGAGTGTACTCGTATGCATGTGTGTATGGATGTAATTTTGAATGTATATCACATACATTTCTGCAAGGCACACGAATTTGTACATCGATATATCTTATGTGAAGGCATATATGTATGTATATATAATAAAACTATATATGTATGTATGTGTATGAGCACGATTATTCAAAAGAAGCGTTATTGCATCTACAACCTCGAAAAATGACGCAAATTCACGTGAATTTGCTGCGTCACAATATTTGATATTAGCTAATCAAATTCGCACTTTAACGTACAAGTACTAAATTTTTAGAAAAAACTTAACAAATTATTTGAAAGCAATAATTTGTGGTGTGCGTCTTGCTGTTCACCCCCTCACAATATTATGTCGTGTCAAAATAGTTTTTTTATGAAAAGCTTTTTTCGTGGACGAAATACATATGTTTAAAAATTTTGCCTTTGGCTGCTGATAAATGATTGTTGTTAGAAAAAATGTTTGCCTGGTTATGTTCGCAGTGAGCTCATATGTTATGTATCCGCACGTAACCGCGATGTAATTCATTATTCTCGTAAAACCTTAAAATAAAACTTGAATGCAGTTATTTTCTGGAATAACTAAATCTAAGCACCAGATTTTACATCAATTCATTTTTATGGCTCGCAACCGCAGTGTTGTACCAAATTTTTGTAAAAAAAAAGAAAAGTCTTTAAATTAAAAGAAAAAATATAGAAATCAATATTACTCCGAAAACAAAACTCAATCAAAATCGTAAAAATTTATTGACTTTAAGAAGTATTTGTAAATTTTTCTAAGTGATTTATTTTATCCGTTAAGACGATATTTTAATTTGCTAACAATACCATCCACTCACGATAACTTCTGTTCAAAAAGTATCCGGAATTTCTCGTTTGAATCGCTCTAAGATAATAGCTTCCATAATTAAATTAAGCCAAATTTCTTGAGGGTTGAAATGCGATTTTGTAATAAAGTTTAGTAATTTTGTTTTTTACATTCTTCAGGACCCAGAGTGGAACAACTTCTTTTCTTAAGGAGCTCTGAATATGTCTGTGATTCTAGATTTATATATGTATATATTCAGATTTATTATCACTAGAAATAACACAGTCCTGCGAGGTACAGTTTCTAAAACGGCTATGGGTGTTTCTTGAAGGTTGTTTTGTGCTGAAAACGAATATGACCTTCAAAATGTTCCAGCACGTCAGGATTTTTTGGCAATTTGTGGTTAAATAGTCAGAAAATGCAGATTTTGACTTTTATATGATTTATTTTGAGCAAGGTAAATTTTTTTTTAATTTTCCACAACGGCATCGTAAAGTACTACTCTTCAGCTTTAAAATCCATTTTTTAAAATATTTTTGTGATTAATATAAAAAAGTTATACTATTTTTAATTCGTCCTTTACAGGGGCATTAGAGAGTTAGAAAGGTTGAACTTGCATATCTAAAAGTCTCCAATTCAAAATACAATAACTTTTTTTATATTAATCGTAAAAATATTTTTAAAAAAGCACCTTAAAGCTAAACAGTAGTAGTTTGCGATGCCGTTGTGGAAAATTAAAAAAAACTTTACCTTGCTCAAAAAAGAGCATTTTCAAGCTCATATTCGTTTTCAGCATAAAAAAACCTTCAGGAAACACTCATAGCGGTTTTAGAAACTGTAAAAAAGGGAGATTTCGCAGGCCTGTGTAATTGTAGCTAAAAAAGGATTTATTGTCCATAATTAGACCCGAGGAAGTCGTATAAGCTTCCAGATCACTGCAGTGAATTCCAGTCTGAGATTTTGTAGTAGAAAAGGCAGCAGAGATAGCATGTGAGGCTACTGGAACCAACTGCAAGGTTAACTTTTATATGGATAGTCAGACAGCCATTAAAGCAATTACATCGGCTATTATAACGTCCAAAAACGTACTTCTATTGGGTTGCAGGGCATAAGGGCATTGAAGATAACGAGACAGGAGACGATATAGCTTAAAATGAGGTCTCTGACTCCTCGGATTTTGTCAACGAAATACCAAAGTCAATACGAATACTTTATAAATAATTAGACGAAAACATGATCAGAAAATTCATAGGAGAACTTTTACACATGCAGGAATGCTAAAGTCTTGTGTAAATTTGACGAGCACAGTATTACTCGGTTATAATATCACCAACACGAAGAGATTGTAGAACTATGATAGGCGTGCTGACGGGACATAGCCCAATAGCTGGATGTGTAGGGAGCAGGGGTCGAGGGAAACTGTAGAGCATCTCCTTTTCGGATGTCCTGCGTTACACAAAAACACGCTTAAAATATTTGGGGGTGCCAAAGTTTGAAGGATCGGAAGATATCTCCGCAGTAGGATCGAAATATCTCCTCAACTTCGTAATGGAATCAGGCAACATGCAGGTAGACTGTTTCAGAACACATATCTAATGAACTCCATCTGGTATAGCTATGGACCGTACCGGTCTATATGTGACTGCAAGTCAACCAATTCAACCTAACCTAACTTATCTTCTTATATATCTTTGGCACTGGTATCGATACTTTTTGGTATCGCAACATTGTTACATACAATCATCAATTTAAAAAATAATATCCGAGTGTAGATGGGGCCTTTATTTATTTAATAACTGTTATTAGTAAAAAAAGTAGTTAGGTTAGGTTAGGGTAAATGGCTGCTTATGTAAGATGCCACTTGGACAAAGGATCAAATTTGTCCGTTGTAATGAGAGGAAATCAAATGGAGAAAAATAAAACAGAGATGAAAAAGGAAGAGGGGCCTTAGATTAGAGGAGGATGATGAGCAAGACGTGGCTAATTACAAATGTTTTAACCACTTCAAGCTACTTATGAAATTCGCCATATACTCGTATGTGATATCCAAAGCTGCTATATTCGCAGGTATAGCAAAATAATGAGTGCCAAGATGTCTGATGAGAAGGTGCTGAGATGATTCCACCTCATCCTCCAAAGAGTTGCTGCGAAAAGGGCTTGAAGCAATCCCGTACGGATGCCCGCACATGCGGCTTGGTAGTCTTAGAAGTTCCCTCGAGTTCCCTCGAGCTCCCTCGATCTACCCGTGGCGAGACGGTTATCACGACTTTGCACGTTTGCACAATAACAGAGCGTTCGCTGAGTTGATGCGAAGCCCATCTGTCCAGGAGCAGACTACAGGTTTTCAAAGGAATCCCAATCCATTCATTTCGCGGAGAAATCGTCTCGGGGGTCTTCTGTCTAGCAAGCGCATCAGCCCAGCAGTTTCCCACTATGCCACTGTGATCGGGAACCCAAATGAGCCTAATAATATTGAGTATTCGGCAGAATTCAACCATTCCCGACTAATTTTGAACATACCAGCAACGAGCCCAGGGCGCTAATTGCTGCTGATGTTTACCTCCCTTACAGTAGTTACAAAAGTAACCACCAGTTCACAGGTTCTTTGGTTGCGGCTAACACCGCTTGGAAAACATTACAGTGGTGCGGTAGCCAGATAAGCCCTGGTATTTCTTCTATGACACCTCAATTTTTTTATTTAAATGGCATTGCAGTCATTCATTGATTTATTTATCCCCTTTAGGCGTCCCTTGTGCATTCTTACATAGATAGATATGGAAAACAGATGTACGAGTAGTAAATTACAATTTTA
This sequence comes from Anastrepha fraterculus, assembly GCA_037575425.1. Lineage (NCBI taxonomy): Eukaryota > Metazoa > Arthropoda > Insecta > Diptera > Tephritidae > Anastrepha > Anastrepha fraterculus. The sequence goes on along the minus strand of JAYXIM010034174.1, from coordinate 74,151 downwards.
TGAAAAACTAAAATCTCTCGGGTTCGTTGCGGTAAACCAAAATACATCCTTAGAAAGGCGTGACACATTGAGCGAATATAAAGGGCCGGAATTGCAAATCATTTCACTTATTTTCCATACAATATTTGCTTCTGGTAGTTGCAAAAGGTGAAAAACAACAAATGTGCCTGCGGATATCGAAATAATGAACAGAAGAAAGTTCATGAAAAGGTAGTGGGACACATTGCGCTGCAAACATTCGAGACATTCATAAATTGATAATTGGTACAAAGGTGGACATCAAAAGGGCAATAATGGTAGAATCACCAGTGGCAGTGTTTGCCAATATGCGCCACATGAGGTCGAAATAATACGGTTGGCAGCAGAAATAGCAGTCGCAATCGCTGAGTCCCTGTGGAAGTGTGATCAGGCAAACAATTGTATTTAAATAGTTAACGCGTCTCGCTTTGATGACAATGCATTTTCTTATTGACCAAACGTTATTTCCTTAAGGAGAACAAGTCACGGACAGGGAAAAAGGAATGGCACGGACTGAGGTTAGAGATCAAAGTAAATTACCAGCAATTGATGTGCAACACTGCAGGCCCGATGTATGCTAAGTGTTAGCACAGCAGATGTTTAGTCTTTTTAGTGTTTTGTCTTTCACTTAAAATACATGAATTTCTGAGAAAAAAAATGTTTGAACTATCAATCTAAAAATTTTGTTGTTGCTGGTTTTGTCAGTATTACAGAAATATTACCTACAATTGGTTTTTTTTATTTCTTGCGAAGCTTTACCATAATCGAAGTGCATATGCAGGCTTGTTATTGCGCCTATCTAGGAACGTCCCACAAACTTACTCGGCAAGGCTGGTCTCATGACGCCTCCAGTGTAGTTACAAGGATGATAGGTTACCGAAGCAAAATTGTGAAAGTACCTTTGGCTGTTACATCAAAGGGGATTTGACAGAGAAAGAGGCGAATTAAATCAAAACCAAATCTATAAATTGAGGTTAGTTAAATGCAAACAAGAATAATAGAAACAAGATTGCGCCCATCAGTGAGCTCTTGATGTGCAGTTTCATGAGAGAGACGTGAAAATGCGAAAAACAATAATGCGAGAAGAATAAATTACACAATCAAAGTGCGACGTCACACACTCCGCGATTCTGTCAAATTCGCTGAGAGCAAAGTAGCGGTAGCACGATCGGCGCCACCTTATTATTCTCTCCATCATGGACTACAAGAATGACAAAATACACTGTGCGCTGAATACAATCAATCTTCCAATCAACCATTGCTCAGACGGCCACGAAGTAACACGGGCAATGACTGCGTAGTTTTTTTTGTTGTACCTCACGAACAAAATCTCGGTTTGGCCGTTCTCTGTTGGAAACAAACCGCTATCGCATTTTTTAATACGTCAGCAAATCAGTTGATTCCTTCAAAACCGCTGAGAGCAGGTTTACGGTCTGACGTTGGTCGCACCTTTTGTATTCTCTCCATCGTGGTTACCATATCATAGAGTCTTCAAATAATTGCGAATCTCAGATTTGCATGAATAAAATATAAATTTACTTGATTGAAGGCTTAGGTTACTACAGAGGTGGAACAAATCTGATATTTTTCAACGGGAAAATAATTTAAATAAAAATTCTGAAAAAGGTCCTTTATTTTTCGCAACACAAATTGTATTAATTAAAATAAAAAAATAAAAATTGTAACAAATTAAAAGGGAATGACGGCTGCACAGCTTTTGGAAAGAAGCTTTTTAAGTCGCGTGGCCGGGCCAACTGCAGCTACAAATTAATTTAAGGTGAATAGAAATTGTATGCGACTATACATGCTAATCTAAAATCAGCCAGCATTTCGGTCTCCTTTAAACTGCCGGCAACGAGCAGGTCTTCGCGATCCTGCAAGTATGCAAAATGCTTCGGGATCGCTGTTGGGAGGGAGACATTAATATTTTTTCTGATAGTCAAGCTGCGATCAAGGTCCTGTTGTCGCCGTATTGCAGCTCTCTTCTGGTGAACTCCTGTAAAGAGGAACTCAAACGTCTCGAAAGGGCAGGAAACCTTTCTCTTATCTGGATTCCTGGGAACAGGAATATAGAGAGGAATGAAATTGCCGATGAGTACCAGGAAGGGGTCGACAGTAGCGGTTTCAGTTATCCCCTTCTCAGACATCGGTGTTCCCTTAACTGTTGTTAAAGGGAAACTACACAATTTCTTTCTAAAAAAAAGCACCAGACAGTTGGAGGTCTGTCTTATCGTGTGGACGCTTAAGGTGGCTGATCGGTACTCATGCGAAGAAGCTTGAAATTCCGCACAACACCTATTGCAGAAGCTGTGAGATTTCTGCAGAGAAATAGATTGTTGAACACTTTCTCTGCATATGTCCGGCTCTGGCGGCTAGGCGCTTGAGATTCCTTAGCATGCCCTTTGGGGATGACTTGAAGAAATTCTTCAGCCTAGATCCCTCTTCTCTCCTCCACTACATCAACGGCTCTGGAAGGCTATAGACGGTTTTCTCTTCCCTAAATTTTTTTTCGCAGGCCCACATTATGGTATCAAAACGGCACGTAAGTGCTAATTGTAGTGGGTACTCTTGCCATCTAACCACCAAATGTCGTCGAAGTTCAGCTGATTAAATTTTGGAAACAAAAATTCATTCAGCATGGCTCTATAGCATTCGCCATTCACCATAACAGCAACTTCTTTCTCATTTCGAAAGAAATAAGGGCCGATGATACCGTCAGTTCTCTATGCACTTTGCGAACAGATTTACCTTTTTCAACGTAAATTTCCACAATTTGTAAGCGTTGTTCTGACGCTAAAAGATTTATGATGACTTACCAAACCTTACTGAATAGAAAAGTCAACACAGTTTGCCATTTTCAACTGTTATCGATATCGATAGTTTTCATGCTGCTTAAAAGAAAACACACAATTTTCAAAAAAAAAACCTTTAAAACCCTATATATATGAAAGAAAGTCATGTTAGTTACACTATTTATAACTCGAGAACGGCTGAACCGATTTGGCTGAAAATTGGTGGAGAAGTAGCTTAGAACCAGGAGATGGACATAGGATACTTTTTATCCCATTCGAACGCGTTTCCGTGAAATGAAATAACAAAACGTAAATGACAGCTTAACGTAATATTGTCTATGGTTAAGTAGAAAATTTGATAATAAAAATTTTGAACGAAATATATTATCACAGTAATTTGTATTCTCTTTGAATCGTCATTATCAATGCCGCGACCAAGACGATCGAATCTTTCCCGACAAAGCTGAAATGCAAGAAGGATACGAAACATTGCGAATGAAACGACTGAAGAAGCACAAGGAATTGCTCGTGAAGAGCGCCGCGTTAGTATGGCTCGACTTCGTGCTTCTCAATCACAAGAGCAAAGCGGGGCTGCCCGCGAAACGGCTCGGTTGGCAATGCGAAGTCGTCGAGCGAATAACAGAGATCAACAAGTAGATCATTTTCGACGCACAAGAAGGTTATCCAGTGCTGATTTGAATCGAGCAGCGTTTCAATATGATTGCAACACTGATTACTGCTTGCATTCTAGCGTTTGCATTGGGCCAATGAACGTTGTTTGCGAGTATTGTGGCGCATTGAAGTTTTCCGGAGAAACTGCCTTAGTGGAAAAGTGATATTGCCATTATTCCGCCAAACACTGCCAGTAATTCCAAGATCAACGGCTGCTGACGAAATAAACGCATGCCTCAAATCATCAAATCTATGGCGCTATGTGAAGAAACTTCAGCTGACAACAAACATGAGAGTTGCATTACTTAATGATACATCTACTGAAGATTTCTCTGAGCAATTACTGACTATCGGTAATGGTCGAGTACCTGTCGACAAATCGAGCGGACTGATCTCATTTCCTCAGAATTTCTGTAACTTTGTCTCATCGAAAGACGAGCTTATCAATAAAGTATTCCCATTAATAACTACAAAAATAATGAAAGGTTGAGTGAGCGAGCAATTTTAGCGGCTTAGAATAAAGATGTAGATGACCTAAACTACATAATTCAAAATGATATCATTGGAACAATGTATTCATTCAAATCCATTGACTGTGTAACAAATGAAGATGCAGCCACCAACTATACAATTGAATTTTTAAACTCCTTGTATGTGCTTGGCTTACCGTCGCTCAATTTACACCTAAAAGTTGGCTCCGTAGTAATCATGCTTCGAAACATAAGCCCACCAAAACTTTGTAACAGTACGCGTTTGGTGGTAAGTAAATTGATGAACAATGTGATTTACGCGACGATACCCAAAGGAAAATTCGAAGGTGAAGAAGTTCTCATTCCGAGAATCCCGATGATTCTAACCCATCTTCCGTTTGAGTTTAAAAGACTTCAATTTCCGATCCGTCTTGCATTCGTCATGACCATTAACAAATCACAAGGCCAATCCTTGAAAGTGTGTGGTCTGAATCTAGAAAATCAATGTTTCTCACATGGTCAATTATATGTGGCATGTTCATGGGTCGAAAAACCATCTGCGTTGTTTGTTCTTGCACCTGATAATAAAACAAAAAATGTCGTGTATCACAAGATGCTTAACTAAAGAGTGCAATCTCTTACAGCTTCATTGAAATATTTGATTAATAAAAAAATTCACTCAATAAAATTAAAAATCTGTTTTTTTACTGCCTCTAGCGCGGAACAAAGTTCGCCGGGTCAGCTAGTTTATTTATAAAACAGAGCCAAAATAGCAAAAAAATCCTCTTGTAATTAAATGAAGAATATAATAGAGGGTTTTTTAATAAGAGGTGTTATTTTGATATTCAAAGAAAAATGCTATTTTTTAATATAAATGATCGGATGTTTATTTCATTATAAAGAGGACGGTATGCCGTTAATAGTGGAAAATAACATCAGGCAAATGACCACCACGACCACACTTACAGGACAATATCCTTTTCATGAAATTTTCCATAACCGAATTGCAAAGTGGCTGCCCTATGTACTCAATGGTCTCACGAATTCCATCTTTGAGGTCTTGAATCGGCCCTGGACTGTTGGCGTAGACCTTCTCCTGCACGTGGCTACAAAGAAAAAAGTCACAAGGTGTTAAATCACAAGATCTCGGTGGCCAATTGAGATCACCTCTTCGAGAGATAACACAGTTCGGAAACATTTCCCGTAAAGGATCAACGGTTTCGTTGCTTGTGTGGCACGTAGCGCCATCTTGTTGAAAATAAACGTTGTTCAAATCAATACCATCCACTTACGGCCATAAAAAATCGTTAAACATCTCTCGATAGCACAATCCATTCACCTGTTATTGGAAACCCCTTTATATTTGAAAGAGTTATGAGTCCGACCGTCTTGAAAAGTCTCGAATAAAAAACGTTTCAATTTTTCGGAACAGTACGCATAGGACTGAGGAAGGCTGTGCCAAAATTTAACATAATTATACTTTGGCATTTTTCTCACCTTAATCCTTGGAACATATCATGTCCAAGGCCGTATTTTGAGTAAACAAAATTTAAGATTTTTTTAATTCCAAGGGTTAGACCACCTTCTAATATATAGTTGCAAGTAAATTTAATATCTAATAAAAATATGTGATATGCTTAGCCAAGGATCGGGTGAAGAAATACTTTGTGGAGGCGCAAATAATCTGCTTGAAAACGATTCAGAAAAAGTTTTCTATGCACAAAGCTCTAGTTTTACTCCTCACCTTCTTAAAAGGGTTTAATTTAATATATATATATAAATATATATATATAATGGCGGGTACACCCTTTTTGGGTGTTTGGCCGAGCTCCTCCTCCTATTTGTGACGTGCGTCTTTATGTTGTTCCACAAATGGAGGCACCTACAGTTTCAAGCCGACTCTGAACAGCAGATATTTTTTATGAGTAGCCTTTTCAAGGCAGAAATGCACTCGGAGGTTTGCCATTGCCTGTTTGTTTTTTTTAATTTTGGTCTTTCACCGAGATTGGAACCTACGTTCTCTCTGTGAATTCCGAATGGTAGTCACGCACCAACCCATTCGGCTACGGCGGCCGCCTTGGCGCTTTCTAAAACCGCATGTCTATGCCTATAAATCGTAATCGACCGCTGCCCCCAAAGTCTATACAACTCAGGGCATTGCTCAAATTCAACGAGAACTATGCAAGAGTGTCTTAGAAAATTGGATCTCTCAGAGCCGTTCCGTGTGAAGCTGCAAACATTTGAATGATGTCATATGTGAAGGTATACCTGGACCTTCCAAGCATAAAAATACAAAAATTTGTATTTTATGGTATTCGACATCAACATCAAGCCGCCATTTTAGAAAATTCTTTACACAACCCTTTAAAAGTTTCAATTGAAAATATTACTTAAGTTCAGAATATAGTAGATGTCTTACGATTTGACGATAACTTCTTGCAATAGAGTTCAATGGATTATAGATTATAGTCGCTATTATTTTTTTACAGCAAATGTATTTTTTTGAAAATAAAAAGTCTGCCATTCATAAGTAGTTACATTCGTTAAAAATTCATATGGATTATGCCTTGTCTTCCTGAGGTATCAGACTTTAAGATTTATTGCAGATCAACATTACACTGTATGACTGTCGAAATGACTTGTCTCCTCCAGCACCAGTCACCCAGTTCTGCATGTGTCTGAGCGCACTTGTTGCGATATGGCTCGAGAGGCTTCACATGGATGTTATAAATATACACATACGCATATCTATTTGTAAAAGACAGATCAAACAATGTACTCGCACCTTAAAGTTTATAAACATCTTAAGTACGTACATTCATATGCACGAGTATATGATATGTGGATTCTTTAACGCGTTGCATATGGAAAAGTGGATCAAATAGGTTTTATGCAAAGTGAATGCATGCTCGATCACGCTTGAACATTCCATCATTGCAGAGGTATAAGTGGGGGCAAAAATTAAAAGTCATTAAAAACTCGGTACAGGGACATTACCACACGCACTCTTCAGTAGTTGCGGTTACCGAGGTAGTCACTTCATTCACTACCGTTCAGGTTACGGTCTACACTCGCAACCACTCATTTGTTTAAGCCACCTTAGCATAAGGTTCTTGTGAGGCATGGTGCAGTAACAAAACAGTGGGATGGATTAAAAAATAAAGTAAATATAATTTAATTCATTAAACTTAAATAATTGAATGTCACATTATTTCCAAGGAATATATATTTTTAATTTCTGAATTTTTAAAATAAAAATAATAATATTACTTTCAGGTAACGAATTGGCGTCGATCTTTTCAGTGTTACTGTTTCATTGGAGGTTTGCCACTATTTACCGAGGGATAGAAAATAAATAAATATTAGAGAAACCACTTTTTCTATTGTTTCGATTGCGATTTCGAAGCTCAATTCTTTGCACATAATATCGGGTGTTTCTTTAGCTGCACGAGAATGCATCGCTTAACGCCAGAACAACGCTTTCAAATTGAGGAAACTTACGTTGAAAAAAATAAATCGACCCTTATTTCTTTCGAAATGAGGAAGGAGTTGGCGTTGCGGTGAATGGCGAAAGCTGACTGAATTTTTGTTTCCAAAATTTTTGGGACCAACAAGACTTACCATACAGCGCGCTTAACAATCGATTTATTGCAATATTCAAGTCACCATTGAAGCTATGCGGTTTTTTTTGGGAAAAAGTAGTCGAAAATTGGACTGATGGAATAGACGGTGTAACTCAGAGCCGCGGCGGGCATATGCCGGATATCATACCTATTCAAAAAATAAAGGGCATGAAATTAGCTACCAGATTCTAATAGGAAAAAATTCATTCCAAAATTATTTCTCAAGCTCCTAAAAAACTCCCCATATATTTATACATATATGTATATGTAAACAAAGTATTTCCTGATTTAAATAAACGAATAATGGATGCCGTTGGCAACAAAGCAGTGAATATTTGAGGCCCCTCTAGCATCGTCACTCGATAGCATAGACGAGATATTATTCGCACCAATTGGAATCAACTTAATGTCAATTAGTTCCTGTGTGTATTCAAATTTCCCAGAGTTTCGTTAAAGGATGGGGGCTGGGATTAAAATTTGAAGTTTTTATACGTTCTCTGATTCTATGCAGAAAAGAATGGATGATATCATATATACTTTTTGCATAAAATCAAGATATTCATAGGCATATCTGCATCTTAAGCGTTTTTAGCTTAGTTGATTGCTTATATTAACTTTTTTGTATTAAACATTTTTATATTTATTTATTTTATATTTTTTATTTATTTTATTTTAGTTCATTTTATTTAATTTAATGTCTTTATATTTTATTTCGCTTCATTTAATACAATTTTTTGTTTAATTCATTTGCTTTACGTTTTTTTCTATTTTTTTTTTTTGTATTTTATTATATTTTATTTATTTTTTGTTTTTAATTTTAATCTGCGACAAACCCCTAGGCAAATACAAACACTGCGACCGTTTGTGCGACCGGTAAAAATTACCATATAATATATACATACATAGGTGTTTAATTAATAAAATATTTATTTAACGTAGGGCGCGTCTTTTTTCTATGCAATATTCACGATATTTTGTAGCAAAAAAGTTGGAAGTGGTTCTACTACCTCTGTGGTATTTTTACTTTAATTCATTTAATGTTATTTAAGTTTTTTCTATCTTATTTTATTCCGTTTTTTAAATTATTTCGATATATGATGCAATAGTATTATTTTATTTTATTGTTTTTTATTTTATTTTAATTGTTTTTAATTGTAAAGTTGTAACTTCAGTTCATTTTATTTTAATGCATTGTATTTTATTTTACGGCCACCGTAGCCGAATGGGTTGGAACTTGACTACCATTCGGAATTCACAGAGAGAACGTAGGTTCGAATCTCGACAAAACACCAAAATTAAGAAAAACATTTTTCTAATAGCAGTCGCCCCTCGGCAGGCAATGGCAAACCTTCGAGTGTATTTCTGCCATGAAAAAGTTCCTCATAAAAATATCTGCCGTTCGGAGTCGGCTTGAAACTGTAGGTCCCTCCATTTGTGGAACAACATCAAGACGCACACCACAAATAGGAGGAGGAGCTCGGCCAAACACCCAAAAAGGGTGTACGCGCCAATTATACATATACATATATGTATTATTTTATATTTTAATAACGTTTTATTTTAATTCATTTTATTTTACGTTTTTTGTTTCTTTAGTTTTATTTAATTTTTTCCGTTTTTAAACTTAAGTTTTTCTTTTTACTTTACCTAATTTTTTTCATTTTATTTTATTTACTTAATTTAATTTCTATAATTTTTTTCTTATACTCGTATTATTTTGCCTTATTTTCCTTTTTTTAAATAAATTTTTTATGTTTTACGTTTTTTTCTGATTTATTTTATTTTAATTTGAATTTTGTATTATTATTTTAATTTAGTTTATTTTACTTCATTTTATTTTATTTCATTTAATGTAATCAATTTTTTTCTTTTACTTTTTTTCTATATCATTTTATTTTAATTTGTTTTTCTTTTTTGATTTGAAATTTTTACCATTTAATCATTTTACTTTATTTCATTGTATTTTACTTCATTTAATATAATTTAATTATGTTTCATTTTAATTCATTTTATTTTAAGATTTTTTCTATTTTATTTTAATTTGTTTTTGTTTTTCATTTTAAGTATTTAGTTTTAATTTTTTATATTATTTTCATTTATTTTATTTTACTTCATTTTATTTTATTTCATTGTATAGGGTGTTTTTTTAGAGGTTAGGTTTTCAAGATGAAATAAAACGTATATAATTTAATGTTATGGCCAAGAATTTAGCTTTATTATAAAGATAAGGGTTTGCCATTATGTTTTAAAAATGATACCTATTCAACCAAAAGTGAGCTTCATCGCTGAACAAAATTTTCTTCGATGCGTCGCGCGAACCGAACCATTATTTTCGTAATAAATTTGCACGATTTGCAAACGTTGTTCAGGTGTAAGTCTATTCATTATGAAATGGCAAACCAAACTGAGCATAAATCAAGTGACAGCTGTCAAAAAGACCATCTACGAAAAAAGTAGTGCCAACTTGAAAACCTAACCTCTAAAAAAAACACCCTATATTTTATTTTATAGTTTAATAACGTTTTATTTTAGTTCATTTTATTTTTCGTTTTTTCTTTTTTATTTGGTTTAAAATTTGTTTCTTATTTTTAAATTTTATATTGTAATATTATTATAATTCATTTTATTTTATTTACTTCATATAATTTTTATAATTTTTTTCATATTACTTTGTTTTATTTTCCTTTTCTGAAATATAATTGAATTTTTTTTCTGTTCTACGTTTTTTTCTATTTTTTTAGTTTTAATTTTTTTTTATATTATTTTGACTTATTTTATTTTACTTCATTTTATTTTTTTTATTTAATATAATTTTTATAATTTTTTTTTTTGTATATTATTTTGTTTTATTTTTCTTTTCTATAATGTAATTAAATTTTTTATGTTTTACGTTTCTTTCTATTTTAGTTTATTTTTTTTTTTATTTTAAGATGTCAGTTTTAATTTTTTTATTATTTTCATTTATTTCATTTTCCTCCATTTTATTTTATTTCATTTAATATGAGTTAAATATGTTTTATTTAATTAATTTTATCTTATTTACGCTATTTTATTTCATTTACTTAATTTAATTTCTTCTATTTTATTTTTTTGTTTAATATTATTTGGCCTTATATTATTTTACTTTAATTATTTCATTTTATTTACTTCCTTTGATTTCATTTTATGTTTTTTATATTATTTTATTTTATTATCTTTTATTTAATTAAAGTTTTTGCACGTATTTTATTGCCGCGCACTACTGTGCATCAACAAGATGCGCATCAAGCGCACGCAATGAACAGCGTTAACAATGGCGACAACAATAGCAACAAACAAATACAACCGGTTGCATCGTCAACTTAGAGAGGGTTAATATTTGTTTGCTTAGCATTTTGGATTTGACAGGTAAGTGGCGCTTAAAGAATCAAAGTCGTACTCATACGAGTATGAGAGTGAAGAAATTCAAGCTGCATTACTTTCACATACATACATATACGAGTATGCATGGCACTTTTTAAAGCAAGAACGATTGTAAATCAAAGTCATTTAAATACCAAATGTGCCAATTGAAGTGCAGCGTCAAGTGACTATACAACACATGAAAAAGTGTGAGAATTTCAATAAAAGATTCGTAAAGTGCAGTAAAGGTTTGTGACTTCGCGCATTAGCGTATGAAGTGTTGTAGCAGTCATCGAAGGATTTTGAGTAGATTCGAGAACAACTGTAATTCATTTAGTAAGCTCTGATATATGTAATACTGTTTAATGATAATCTGTCTAGAAACATAGAAACTATTGCGAAGACTTATTTATTGGATTACAATATTATTTCAACAATTAGTTGCGATGGATATATAAAATAAAAGGCATAGAGATAAGAAGGTAGATCATTGTATATGCATTGGGGTAGACCATTTTGTATAGAACGATTTTTTCCAACATCATTTTTAACAGGTTCGGATTCTCCGTAGAATTATAAGAAAAAGTCTACTAGTCTACCTCTAAAACAATTTCGAGTCTCCCAAATTTTGAAAGAAGCTATTTTTGCTCAGTAAGAAAATAGAAAGGCAGTTATAAGTATGAAGAAAAAAGTAGAAACAAGGCACATCATGTTAAAAGTAAACACTAACTAAAATCAAAATATTTGAAAAAACTTTGTTAATTGTAAAAAATAAATTAATAATTAGAGACAAAATTTTTTTAATATTATATTTTAAAATATTGATATTTTCGAAATATTGTAAAAATATTGTTTTTTAATTTTTGAATTTTTAATTTTTTTATATTTTTATTTATTTTATTTTATTTCCTGAATTTAAATATTTTTGGCTTTTAACAAGTTTTAGTTTGATTTATATATAAAAAAATTACACACGGTCACTTTCCTATTAAAACATTAGATAATTACAATAATTTGCTTTTTAGCACCACCTTGTGTTGCTGTAAATAAAAAAATAAAAAGTTATTAACAATAAGTTATTCGTCCCAAAAATCCCCAAGTATAAGTTTGTATTAAAAATATATCAATATAAAGATAGCATTCACCATATATAAAGTGAGTTATTTCCAAGGCTTCTCCAAACGAGCCTTTTTAAAACGCCATGCGAGAGATTTTAAGGATCTTTATACTAGAAACTCACTGTTTAATTCTCTTGCTCATGCCAAGTTGAAATATGCTTCTATTATCTGCTATCCATTTTATTTCTCACACTCTGATAGAATTGTCGAAGTACAACGTAGTATCGCTCGTTTCTGCCTCCAACCGCTTCATTTTGATGAACTCTATCCATCTCAAAAGCGAGCATCATCAGAAATCACTTGCAAGTAGACGAAACATTTAGTCTTCAATGTTTAATTGGCTGTCTGTCATTACTTGAGTACATACGTTTCAAGCTATCAAATAGAACATTATGTTTCCATTATTTTATCAGTTATTGTAGCAGTTAAATTTAAATTTTTTTATATGCAAAAATTATAATCTTCCGATAGAGTGATTACGCCACCTTTTATAATAATAATAATTATTATAATTAGTTGCCATCGCACCGTCTTTGAGCGCGTAGTGCCGATACAAATGTTTTCCAATATTATCTACTTCTCGTTTTCGTCTTAGTTTGGGTCCATTAGAGAGATTCGTCAATTTCTAAAAAATTTTCGTTAATGCCGTACGCCAAGATCCTTTAGGACGTCCATTGCGGTGCGATCCTTGTGGGTTCAAGTCCAGTGCCATTCTACTTATGTCGATCGCTTGCTTGCGCAACGTATGGCCAATCCAATTCCATTTGCGCTCTTGTATTTCAATGCCAATTTGTTTTTGTCAGCTTCAATTGATGGGTTGTTCGTTTGAAATCCAATTGCAGGACAGAATTAACATTCGAATTAAAAAAATTGTAGTTTGGTACGCACTGTCAGCTGTTTGGAAAACCAGATCTTTTTGAGGCTTGCAAATGCTGCTTTGGCTTTTCTGATTCTTACATCGATATCGTCTTTTGCTCCACCGTCCAGGGTAATTTGGCTTCCTAAATAGGAGGAGCTGTTTACATTGTCAATGGATTCCCCATAAATAGTGAACCTGTTTTGTAGTAAGGTGTTGATTTCCATGTACTTAGTTTTCCCGACATTCATTCGTATTCTAACGTTTTTGGCTTGAGAGCTTAGCTCAATGATAAGAGTGTGATGTCTTCGGCGTATTAAAGGTCGACTAAATGCTCCATACTGATAAAATTCCAGAGAACTCCCTGTCTGAACTGGTATCGAGAGCGCTGTTTAGAACGTAAATATAGTAGTACACTCTATTATCTGGTTTCTTCCCAACTGTCTCCTAGACACAATTAGAGAAATCGATGATAAAATCGCTTCCGTCTGTCACACTATTGCAGAGGGGAAAGAACAGCAGTTTAGTCCGTACGACGAGTCCATCTCTTCATCACTTTCTCACCAGCCCAAAGGAGTACTCATAGCATAATATCCAGCGATGATACCTGTGCTTCCAATCATGGCCATCAACCTAGAAATGCTGTATATTTTTAAACAAAAGTTGGCTATACAAGTATAATGATTCGGGTGCATACAAGTAGTAGGGGATGACCATAATTGTATATACCCTAAACCCTTTATTGGATGGTGCGTCTTGATGTTGTTCTACAAATGAAGGTACCTACAGTTTTATACTTGGGCTCAACTTTATAAGTCACGAAGCTTTTTAGTATTAAGGGTAACAACGCAAAATTATTCTGCTGCCTTCACACTTTTTTATCACTTTGTAATAGAGCTTTAGAGCTATCAATTTAGTATAATCTTAAAACTTACAAAAAGCCTGGCCTTTACTTGCATATTAGAAAATGTATTTCTAAACCGAGTAGAGTTGCCCTTAGGCAGACCCTCTCCGTGTCTCTCGAGTTTTACACGGCAGTCTTTCTGAGACCACTAGCCGGTTCATTTTCATTTCTTCGTTATGATTGTTAGTTGAAGTGATGCTTCTCCAAGAATCCAATTAGCGATACCGCACCATTTTCTTACCACATCCCCAATACCAACAAGTCATACTGATTATTCCTACACGGGCTATTCCAGTCTGTGCGATTGAGAAACCGTATACGGTTGTTTACGTCCTATTACCAACCTCGCCCTCCATAGGGCAGAACATGCACAGACGAAGTGGAAGATAGTTTCCGTTTTCTTCGGTTGATTACAACTAAGGCAGTATATATTGAAAGAGATACCTATTTTGTTTTGTTCTTATCAATAAGGCTTTGCTGTAAATAAGCGTTACGATTGTGAGAAAAATAGTGATATCACAATTTCGTTCAACCATCCGGTATCTCTGAGAAATCTTATCCAACCTTTTGCTGTAATGTCCTACGCTTTAGATGGTGAGCCACAATTGTTTTCTACTATGTTTTTCCGCTCAATGCTCAATGGAAGAACGCCTTGTGAGGGCTTCAAAGCCACTGGATATACCCTCTATTTTCAGCTAGTGCACATTTCGCGATAGTTTCCGAGCTGATTTCCGAGATGTTTTGCTGTAGACTAAAGTATGGGACCAAATGATATGAAATATTTCTCTGAGTGATTACTAATCGAAGTCTGCTCAGATACTTATTTAGGTGCATATGTATGATGAAAGCCAAAATTTCTCCATTTTAAATTAATTATTTAGGGTTTTTAGAAAACGGTTCTATATTCCCCGATAATAATAATCACATACATATAAGTATGTATGTAAGTATATGTATAATGAGCGCATAGTAAGCTTAATTAAAATTTGTTCGCAAAAATCCATATCCATGTTCAGTGTCGGCTATAATTCTTTTCTTTGCATTCATACTCAAAAAAGCCGGAATAACAAGGAGACAAAAACAAAAAATAAAATTGACATGAATGCCACTTTGAAGCCGTTCGAATGAGTTCCCATGCATGATTTCGATCAGTATACTTCTTCGCCACCGCCTTCCCCCGCTTTTCGCCCATTTACTGCCTATGATATTCACAGCTTCCACGGCATACAAAATACGGACATGAATACGGAAGAGGTAAGGCGGGGATCAAAGACAAGGTGTGCGCACAAAGCTCGTAAGAATTTTAAAATGCATGATAATCATTCGGTGATAGCACAGTGGTCGACGCCACTACCACAAGCGATTTTAGCCGCAGTCCAGATATGAAGCATGGCGCACAAACAGACACAGGCACACAGCTACAAGTACTTATGCGCACATACGAGTGCATATCAGCAACAACACAACATTCACAGACACAATCACACTCGAGTTACGACTTGCCTGTGCTCGCTCATATGTCCATCAGTTTGTCTGTCTTTCTGTATGTCTGTACGTCTGTCCGTCCGTGCACCGGCCTGTCCTTCTGTTCGTTTTGGTCGTGCTGTAGCCCTCATATCGTCAGCTTGTAAAGCCGGGTGCCACCGTCACCGCCGTGTTGCGCACACGCGGACGCGTTAAATGCCAAAGAAACAATTTTTATTCTGTCAGCGAACGCGTGCCTGTGTTTGTGTGGTCCAGCGATCAATGCAAGAGCTCGCTCGCTCGGTCGGCTACGGTCCAACACTATAACCTTCATGTCAGTCCGACCTTCTTTGGCCTGAAGTTGACGGTGCGGTGCACCCTTTTCATTTTGCGCCGCGACAACAGCAGCACTTCATGCTTATAAACATACGTACATACAGACTTACATATTTATGTACATATGTATGTGTGTGTATATTTGTCGATATGCAACTTGCCTACTCCCAACGATGGAAGCAGAAGTGGCTGAACGGTGCTGTTAAGGTCCATGTTATTGCTATTGTCATTATAGCTCTTGCTTACGTTGTTCCTTTTTATCTGAGCGCATTTTAATGCTTTGACGAACACTAATGAGCAGGTTCACCGGTTTGTGGAGGGTTTACCACAATGTTTGTGTGATTATTGTAATTGTAATTATTGGCGTCTAATTAAAAATTACAATGGGCAATTTAACAAATTAGGCTACTAATATGTGAACTATTTTAAAAGCCGCAGAGCCTAGGTGCCGCCTTTCGTGAATTAATTATCTTAAATTCCTTCCTCCTTAACTCAAATTCCGCTGTGCACGAATGCCGCGATTGCACGATTGTACAATTGTCCTTTTTTCATATTTCATTCTTTACGAAGTCTTAGAGGACTATCTAGGATGTTAGAGTGCCCTTTCCATGATATTCGTTACAATACATTCTTCATTCCTACATAATCTGTGGTCTATAAGTATCAGTTTTTGTCTTCGTATTACGCTCCATGCATAGGTTCTAGCAAGTCATCACTCAAAAGAAATAGATTAACATGGCCCAAATATACAAACAAGGTGGTGAAGACAATCTTGACAAGTTTAGGCTGAGTTTCTTCTGCAGTGCATGGTGTGCGTGAGGGTCCTGGCGAGGAACGATCCGTTTTGTTCGAACAGTTTTTACTCACAACCCAAAAGAAATCGATCTAAACGAATGGGTACTTGTATGGTTAACAGTCGGTTGGTCACAGATTCGAAACCAAATGTGTACCTGAAACACCAATAGTTTTCTTGTTTGTTTTCTCAAAGCGTAGTCACCTCATTGCAGGCAATAGCATGGAAAACGTCGGAGTGTATTTATGTCAAGGAAAATTTACTTAATGTGCAACGGGCTCTGGCTCTGTGCTCTGAGTGATTTCGTAGACGAATCTAAATAAAATTGACACTTTCTAAAATCCAACTGGAAATGATGTAGGAAGAAGAGAGAATAAATAAAGGAAAGTATGAAAAGAGCAAACAGTTTTTAAACGAAAATGATTTCAAGTCTATAAGAGAACCGCCACTGTCTGATGAGAAAATTTCACATTCGGCGTATACCCACATTTGGTATATACTTAGCAGCATTAATAAATGAGAATTGAGATGTCGGATGTTGATGAAGGATTTCCAACACTATACTTATATCTACTTGCCGTATTTATTAGTTTGGTGAAAATTAAATCCATTATTTTTGCGGAAAATTTTTCCGCAACGGTTTAAAACTGTTTTATGGTCGATCTTTAGCTACTGGACGATGCCACGACTACAAATATGCCGGTCGACTTGGATTATTTCTATGATTTTATTGGCATTTTTGACATTTTCTTTAACATCAAAAATGCCGGAACGGATTCGACGAAACCAAAAGTGCACGTAAATTGAAAAATTTTTGTATTTTCGCCTTTATCAAAGAAAAACTTTAAAATGTACGCAATTTCTTCTTCGTTAACTTCCATTGTTAACAGCCCTATACTCACAACTGAATGGGAAAAACAAAAACCAGCCAAGGATTTTTTAATGTGAAATGTCAGCTTGACATCCAGCGTAAGCTTTAAACTGTTTGATCGATACTTTCCGAGATATCGATCACTACAGCCATCTACCGAGGGAATAATGGATTTATTTTTCCCCAAGCAACATGTATACATAAGTAATTGGCGCTTATACCCTTTTTGTTGAGTGTTTGGTGGAGCTCCCCCTCATATTTGTGGCATGCGTCTTCAGTTTTTCAGATTTTTTTTATATGAGAATCTTTTTCAAGACAAAAATACACCTTGTAGTTTGTCATTGCCAGCTATGGGAAAAAACTTTTTCCATCGCTTGGTGTTTCATACACGAGGTTTCGAAAATAGTTTTTTGGGAGAAGTTTTTTCATGGCAGAAATAGACATGGACCTTGGACGGTATGCTATGCCTGGCCTTGGTTCGTGTAAAGTCCGCACTGATATTTCTAATAGTTGGTTTCGTTACCCTTAATTAGAAGCAACTGAAATGTTACTCCACCCACGTTGTTTCCAATGTATTCCAAACTCCATTGCATTAAATTTTGAGGGGCTCAGAGTCCGTAAGTCCCCTATAAATATTTTGGTGAAATGCGAGCGACTATGCTTAATTTTTTTTTTTTTTGCCTTTGTTTTACTCCCAAATGCAGAAACTTCGTTCCCAAACTATGTGATGTGTCTGCGCGTGCTAACCCGACTCCACTCAAACAAAACCGGGTGACGCACTTCTTAACTGTGCACGCCTTGACGTGCCGTGCCGTACCGAGTTGCTTCGCTTTGCTTTAGTTGTGGTTTACGCTTAATTTTTTTTTCTGCCCCTTCGACTCCACATTTAAACACGGTTTTTATTGAATTTTTATTTTTTATTACCACAACTTAAAGTGTGCTCCTCTGCCCGAACGGCGGCAGCTCCCAAACAACGTTTGGCTCGTTTTAATGGTTTTCAATGTTAGACCGGTCATGGGAAGCTCCCATGGCTGTGAACACGACTGCAAATGCGACAGTGATTGTGGTTGTGGTAGGTTGTACGTATTATGTACGTATACTGATTGCAAATAGTCAGTGACCAGGAGAGTCAAGAAATAACAAAAACGAAGCATCAATCGTATGTATGTATTTATGTAGCTAATGCGTTACCACAATCACGGAAGGAAGCTGCACAAATGTTGACTAGCCACATTTGGTTAAGTTCTATACATGAAGTGGATGCCATTCTCTGCAGCTCTGGAATACTTTATAGGGAAAATAAATGTGTATGTGTATTTATGTAATTCAACCATCGGTGATCACTGGATTTTCAAACGCTTTTAATAGCACAAGCCAGCAGAGGTACGTACGTACAGAAGGGCGCTTAATTCAACGGAATCGCGCGTAACCCATTGTGAAGCAAATTGTATTAATACTAATCATTTATTAAAAAAAAAAGAAAAACTAATTGGCAAATTGGAAAATTGGCAAATTGCATTCTTAATATGTAATATGTTAAATATTTACTTAGAAACATGTAATTGGCGCTTTACCGTATGTATTTGGCCAAGCTCCTCGTCCACTTTGTGGTGTGCGTCCTAATGTTGTTCTACAAATAGACCGACTTATAGTTGTATGCTTTCTCCTACCGGCAAATGGTTTTTATGAACAGCTTGTTTCTTTACTTTTCCCAAAATTTGGTGTTTCATACTCGAAGATTAGTACCGTGGCACTACCGAATACCGACATGCATACATGTTATTTGAACGCCTGGTAAGCTCACTTGTTGGAATTGTATCACTGAACTCCATATCCATGCATCTTAGGCATCGAGAGGCTGTTACTAACGAAATGAGAAAGCATTCATCGTAGAGTTCAAGATCATGCCTTAAGGACTCATGACTTTATTTGAATCATTCGACAGATTCGAGTTAAGAATTCATTAAAATTGATATAAAATATACGCCTGCAAGAGGGCATCGGTTTTGGAACAAACAGCTCGCTGTATGTAACGTTTATAGAGCTTGAGAACCGTTAAGCATAAAACCACTTTCTACAGGTTATTCCAGTGTTTTTTTTTTAATTCAAAACTTAATTTCTTCGCTATATTATTGGTATATTCGAAAGAAAAAAACATTTCCATTATTTACGGAATACGATTTCATTCATGTCACAGATTTTACAGACCTTGGTGATGACTTCTGGCTCTATCTCACGAATACATACATATATACAGTGGCGGATCCAGGATTTCATAAAGGGGCATTATTCGCGCTGCATGTCGTGACTAGCCGATGAAAAAAAGTAATAGCTCTAGATATCTTGTAAAAAAAATTCTAAAAATAGTAAAGGACTTTGATTCAAAATTACAAGAATAATTGGCGGTTTTTATACATCGTGGGACACCTTCAACGTCGAACTTCAACCGGCTGTTATTGAAGCGTTAGAAGAAATAAAAACATGGAAGGATCGAGATACTTCACGCACAGCATCTCAACTGTTGACCGCAATTTTCACAGTCGAATTTCAAATGTCCTGCCAAATAATGGAATCGATTAATTCCCTCGTTCTACCATTAAGTCGAGAATTGCAGTTGAAGAATCAAGATCTAGGAGAAGCAACAAAATTGGCTGATAATGCTCTGAATGATTTCAAGGAAAAGCGGGAAAACGTAGATTCATGCTTCCACATTGTTTATGAAAAAGTTTCTGAAATTTGTTCTAAATACGAAATTGAAATGAAAACGCCTCGTCGATGCCCAGGACAAAAATACCGTTGCAACATTGAAACGCAAACAGTTGAAGAATACTACAAAATCGCATTCTACATTCCATTTCTCGATACGTACATTTGTCATCTCCAGAGTCGGTTTCAAAAACACAAAACAGTCTTTCAAAGTTTCGGACAGCTGTTTCTCAAACAAGAATTTGATGAAAAAAATGCGCCGATCTTTACCTATTTTACGAAGAAGTATTGGATTGTTCCGAGAGTAATTTCATTTCAGAAGTCAAAATGTGGAGACAACGAATCCGCAATCAGAACATCGAAAATTCACTTGATGCATTATCAGTAAGGAACTCCTAATATAGAAAAAGCAATTTAACTGTGGATTTGAACAGAATAAGGTAAATAAATATTTCTATTGAGAATTTAAGCAGAAGCAATTTTTTCAGATCATGAATAATAATACTTTCAAAAACGTCAACAAAATGTTGCGAATTTTGGCAGTGTTACCTGTGACAACAGCAACTCCAGAACGATCGTTTTCGACCTTCAGAAGGATAAAGGATTATCTGAGAAACACAATGGGACAGGAGCGTCTCAACGGTCTTGCATCTTTGAACATCCATCATCGCATTGATTTAACTGATGAGGAAATTCTCAGAAAGTTTTTTGAGAAGCCTCGAAAATTTAAAAGTGTTTAAAACCTCTTGTATATTGTTCATCATCTATCGATTTGTCAAAAAGATATTTAATAACACAGTCCTGCGAGGTACAGTTTCTAAAATGGCTATGGTGCTTCTTGAAGGTTTTTTTGTGTTAAAAACGAATTTGATCTTGAAAATGCTCCAGCACGTCAGGACTTTTGGCAATTTGTGGTTAAATAGTCAAGAAATGCCGATTTTGGACATCTTTATGAATTTTTTTTGAGTAAGGTAAATTTTTTTTTATTTTCCACAACGGAATCGCAAAGTAATACTCTGTAGCTTTAAAATCCATTTTTTAAAAGACTTCTAGGATGAATGAAAAAAAAGTTATACTATTTTGAATTTAAGACTTTTAGACATGCAAATTCATTTTCTTAACGCCCTCTTTAATGGCGCAACAGATGCTTAAAAAACTATGTATGTTCGACATTGGTGTCGCTGATTACGAATCTGATGTTAGTTTTTTAAAATTAAAAATGGCTGATCCAATATGGCGGACGATCTTTCGAAAATTTAATGTAATTCGCTTGAAACTTGTATTTGCATGTCTAAAAGTCTTAAATTCAAAATAGTATAACTTTTTTTTCATTCATCCTAGAAGTCTTTTAAAAAATGGATTTTAAAGCTACAGAGTATTACTTTGCGATTCCGTTGTGGAAAATAAAAAAAAAAATTTACCTTACTCAAAACAAATTCATAAAGATGTCCAAAATCGGCATTTCTTGACTATTTAACCACAAATTGCCAAAAGTCCTGACGTGCTGGAGCATTTTCAAGATCAAATTCGTTTTCAGCACAAAAAAAACTTCAAGAGACACTCGTAGCCGTTTTAGAAATTGGACAAAAATGAAATTACGCAGGCCTGTGTAATTATTCAAAATTTTGAATTTAGTCCGTCGTATTATAATTGTTTTTATTATAAAATAAATTAAAACTGGAAGAAAAATCTAATAAACTGCTAATGCATATAAAAAAATATTGTTTTTTTTAACTTGACTCATACAGAATTGAAACATAAAATTTTAGAGCATGATTCCAATGGGGGGGTCCGGACCCGAAAACCCCCGCCCCCGTGGATCCGCCACTGCATATATATATATATATATATATATATAGATAGGGTCCTCTAACTCCTAGTTGGAACAGATGATGTCTCACGATTTCCTAGCATATTGAGTTTTAGGTAAGTAGGTTGATAGCCTTCCTACCCCAGCTTGGTGATAGACAAACTATCCGCTCCTCCGAGCAAGTCTTTGTGTGTTTTGGTCCACGAGTCCGGTGCTGAGCCTTCCCCGATTCGCCACCTGCGGACGTTTCCGATGAGAGACAGGCAACAACTCCGTGTGGAGTTGCTCGATACTTGTCTTAAGGGCTTTAAGTTAATGGATCGTTCGCGTAACATCGATGTTATGTTGCAAAAAAAGTCAAATCCCAGTTCCGAGGTGGCGAATTGACATCGCCGGGACGGCTGTTAACACGATTACCGAAACATGCTGAAGCCAAAGAAAAATAAATCAATGATGCCACTGCTCCAAAATCCGACGATCACGAAAATGCGCTTTATCAGAAAATACGATTTTGACTCATTGTAATACATGCCCATTGCCCATTGTGGGCATATGCTGACTTTCTGTCAAGATTTCCAGTGGTGAAAAAGCTGTCAATGTCGAAATAACTAGTGCTCAAAAACACTTTATGAACCACCCTGTATAATATAATAGTAATATACTACATCCTTGAATTGTGTCTAGACCAACCTACTTTATACCAAAGGTACCATGGAAATCAGCTTCGTTAAAAAATTCCATACATACCTACATTGGAGAAAATTCACGATAAATTTAAAACATTTACTCTACATTTGCCATTTAAAATTCTAACCAATTTTGACAATTTTTCTTTTTAATTAGAGTTTCTTGAAAGGTTTTTGGCATGCAGTTTTATAGCTAATCAAATTTTATTGTAATAAAGTGCAAGATTGATTTTTTATAATTTTTTCCCCTTGACGGTGGTGCGAACTTTTTCGATATAAAAAAAAGCGAGCAAAGATGGAACAGGGAAGCAATCAAGGAAATTCAAGATTCCATAGGATGTTCTGCTCAGATATTGGCAAATGCCTTAATTTATAAAAATAAGCATTAAACTCGCGAGCGAAAGCACAAAATATCCGCTAAGACAATCGAAATATGATACGTTGCTGGAAAAGTGATCTATTTGCATCAACCAGTTAGTGCCGAATCAGTGCATAAACGTTTAGTGCAACACATATTATTACCAAGAAGTCCAAAAAAATACCGCTACTGACAAAGAGCCAATACACAATGGCCTTTCCCCCTGGGTTTTTTGCACATTCTGTTTTTAAAGTCTTTGAAAATCGTCGTCTATCTTCCACCCAGGGTGAAAAGTCATCGTTTAATTGACTCAAATAATCACTTAAAACCCGGTTAAGAGTTTGCTGAATAGCATTTGCCCTCGCTCCTGAGGTTGTGCATTCACCTACTCAGTCTCTCTATCTCAACCCCATTAGAAAACTTCTGGACTGACATCAAAAAAAGTGTGGCTGAACGGAAACCAACAGATTCTAGAGATTTAAGGAAGTTAGTAAAAAGATTGGGGGATAGTTCCGTGTGCAGCAGTCCACGAGGAAGGTGCCTCTGCCGGGCTGGTTGATGTTCTCTTTGTTGAAGAGCAAAGGCTAACATCACTGGCATTCAAGAGATACGATTGACGAGGCAAGGCAAGAAGAGCATTGGACCTTGTGACGTCTACTACAGCTGCCATGTAAAGTAGCGCAAACTCGGTGTTGGATTTATAGTTGGAGAGAGACTTCATCGCCAAGTAATTTCGTTTACTCTGGTGGACGAGCGTCTCGCAATAATCCGAATCAAAAGGAGATTTTTCATCGCTCATTTGCGCCCATGATGGAAGAGAAGGACGATGAGATCAAAGATTCCTTTTATGAGCGCTTAGAATGTTCCTATGAGCTGTGCTCCCGCACCCACATAAATATCGTGTTTGGCGACTTCAATGCCAGGCTGGGCAAGGAGGGAATTTTTGGTCCTACAATTGGAAAATTCAGCCTGCATAACGAAAATCTGGTAACGGACAGAGGTCGATCGAATTCGCCTGGGCTGGGAACATGGTAGTCTTCAGCATCAGATTCCAGCATCAAAAGTTACACCAAACTACGTGGCTGTCTCCCGATCGAAAAACACCAGATCGATCATGTTGCGATTTTAAATGTACATACGTACAATCCAAGGACCCAACATCGACTCGGATCATTACCTTATTGCAGCCAAAATACGCACACGCGTCTGTGCACCAAAAAACGTATATCTAACTACACAAAGAATGTTCGACATCGGAAAGCTGCAATGCACGAGCAATGGAACATTTCTCGTTCTTTACGTACCGCCGCCGAAGATGAAATCGGATTTCGGCGAACCCGAAAGAACAATTGGTACAACGAGGAATGTCATGCTGCCTCGAAAAGAAAGGAAGCTGGGAGCTGAAAAATGAAGAGAGACGTATTATCAGACGGCAATCTGGTGACTGACATCCAGAGCGTGCTTAAATTATGGAGGGAACACTTCTCAAACTTGTTAAACAGTGACTGCTGCGCATGTCACGGAGAATGTGAAGATACACCAATCGTTGACGACAACGAAGATGAAGTTCTGTTTTTCCATGACTTAAGAAAGGTAGTTGAATCTACATCACAGCCGTGAAGGTGCTGTTATGGTTTAGGAAGTAATGTCGTACCATTTCTATCTATTGGTATTTTGTGCGCGGTATTTCAAACCTATACACATACCAAAAAAAAAATGGGTAAAATGATGAACAAAAAAATTGCAAACGTTAATAATTAAACAAATTATTTAACACATTTCTTAAATAATTTTATTTTTTAAATTTATACTCATATGTATTAATATATACATATATCTATGCATATATACATATATATAATAATTCACTCTTCCTATATACTCCAATTCGTTAATGCAAAGAATATTTAATATATATATATATATATTTATATACATATATATTTTTTTATTTTAGTTTAAAGATTAATAATGGTATATTTTGTTGTTTTATTCATTTACTTTTGTTGCCTCTTTTCTTAAAACACGCTTTCATTCTGCATATTTTATTGAAATAACGTACTTTTTCCTATGTTGGCTATTATTGTACATAGGTA
This sequence comes from Anastrepha fraterculus, assembly GCA_037575425.1. Classification (NCBI taxonomy): domain Eukaryota; kingdom Metazoa; phylum Arthropoda; class Insecta; order Diptera; family Tephritidae; genus Anastrepha; species Anastrepha fraterculus. Next base: position 49,197 of record JAYXIM010034174.1, on the reverse strand, counting down.
ATATTTGTTTAATATTATTTTTTAAATTTTTATCAATTTTTTTATTATTGCCTAGTATTGGTCTCCATTTTACGGTTTTTGATTTATTATTTTTATTTGGATTTATTAATCAATAAACCAGTTTTCATAACGCCAATTACTCAAAAGGGTCTTAATTTTAGAGGAAAGTTTCGCTAAATTTACTTTTGTGGTTGTTCTTGCTTTTTTAATAATTGCTGTTTTTTTTTTGTATATATTTGAAATTTATTTGGATTGTAAAAGTTACATACGCGTACATACATATATATGTACATAAACGCACATATATGTACATACATATGCATGTATGTATATGTATGCTATTTAATTTTTTTTTGTTTTAATTTTTACCATATCTACTAATATTCGTAACTACATACATACACAAAAATTTAATAACTACCACAAATGCATTATTTTTGGGAATTTATTTTTATTTGGTTTATTTATTTTTTTGCAACTTGTCAACTTTAACGCTTTCCTTTCATTATCAGTTATTAATTACTTCACAAATATCTACTTATTAGTTGTTGTTTAAATTTTGTATTATATTATTATAATTTTTTAGTGTATCTAAAATTGTATAAATTAAAAATCCATTCCTATTTCATTATCATTGAATTTGTTTTTAATTAATCATTTCTTCTTCATTTTTTTATTTTTATAGTTTAGCTAACACTTTTGTAATTGCTTTGAAATTGCCCAACTCACCGAGAACATAATTCTAGCATTCTATACGTATATATACATACACACATACATATTAAAATATATACATATGTATACTGTATTAAAAACGAAAACGACTCAAAAATTAGTATAAAAAGGTGTAAATTTGTATGCTTCCCGTGTCTGCGGCCAGGCAAATACTCGTAAATAGTATTATTCAATTAGTTAGTTAGTTAATTAGTTAGTGGTAGGTAAGTCATCTAAATTTTTTGTAGCTGCTAATATTTTTACATCTCTAAAGTGCCAGCCAGGATTTTTGTTTTTGTTTCTTAATTTTCCCGTAAATTGTTCTATTTTATGCTTATTTTTGTGTTTGTTTGCTATTGTTACAATTGTAGTAGTTAATTTTTTGCGTCGCTCTCCTAAATTTGTTGTGTTTTGTTTTTTCTTTATCCTCGCAATGAAATTAGTTTCACCTAAAATTTGGTAAATGCTCTCAGTGGATTTGTATCGGTTAGTTGTTGCTTAGCCAATGGGTCGCTAAGCTGTGTTAATTAATATTTTCTGTTTTTTTTTTTAATTTTATTTTTTATTATTTTTAATAGATTTTTTAGTTTTGGTTTTATACGTACCGCTTCTTAAAAATACACTTGTACCAATATAAAAATTCCTGTTCGGTGTTCTCAGTTAGTTTTAATAGTAACCTGAAACATTCTGTTGCGAAGATTGATTTCAACCATATTTGTGTTGTTTTTGTTTTAGATTATATGTACATGCATACACATATGTATATGGCTAAGAAGTTTTGCAAAACTCTTGCACTTTTTTCGAGTAACTATTTTATTTTTTATTTTCTAATTTTTTGCATTGTTTTTTTGTTGTTGTTTATTTATTTATTTTATTTCATGCATATGGTTATCATATAAATTCTAAATCTTTGCATTTCCTTACACTTGCATAGCTTTGCTGCGAGATTGTTTTATTGTTCTAAGATTGTTACATGTCCATACATTCCATACGGCTTCTTCCATTGTGCTTCTCATTTCTTTGTTTTTGTCGTTTTTGTAATATTGTTAACTATCAAATCACTAACTATATATATATATATATGTATATATATTGTGTGTTTGTTTTCAATTTGCATTTGAATTCTATTTATGTTGAAATTGGAAAATTCTATAAAAAGCAGCAGTTCGGTGAGTTTTCCCCGAATGTTTAATTGATAACCGCTTTTACAAATACAAATACTATACATACATATATGCTTACACAACTAGTATTTACCTACACATGTAAATGGGTATTTTTGAGTCACTGTAGAACGGGGAAGTAATATTTGCGTAGATGTGAATGTGTGTAGTAAGAAGGAAAATTAAAAAAAAACTTTAAATTGAATCAAAATAAAAAAATTAAAATAAAAAAATTATAATAAAAAATAATAATTTTAATAAAATAAAGATAAAAAATCAATAATATAAAGATAAGAAATTTAAATAAAAAACAATAATAATTAAAAAAAATTAAGACTAAAATAAAATAAAGAAATTAAGAAAAAAAAGAGTTAAAAACAAACAAGTATTTAAGGGGGAAGCTGGTCTAGAATTTTGAAAAAATCGAAAAATTTTTTTTTGTCTTAAAAGGTGCTTTAGGGTCTTAGAAATAATATACCAAATGAGGGAAGCCAGCAAAAATGTCTAAATGCCCAAATTTTTCATTCGACGGCAGTGCCTCGCAGGTATGCCCCGAACGCTATTTACAACTTTAAACGCGTTTTTCTCGAAATCACTTTTTTTAAACTGGCCGAAGACATAACTCGAACAAATCTTTACCGATTCTTACGAAATTTTGACAATACATTCGAAATACCTTTCTCCGGAGACGTACGTAGGATTTTTTATTTATATTACATAGTTTTTTTTTTAATCAACAATTTTATGTCGTTCTTTATAGTGAAAATTGTAACTTTTTGTTCATACGTGCACCATTTCGCGAAAAAACAAAATATCGAAAAAATCCTACGTACGTCTCTTTCTGTTGTTATATAGAAACTAAAAAAATTTTATTTTTTGATCCAGGACAAAAATTAAGGAGTTTACGTCTTCGGCAATGGACCCACTAGAAAAAAAGGCGCCTTAGGAGAACTGCTGGACAGCGGCCATTTTGAAATTAATTCAGACGAAAAATTTTGTATTTGTACCATGAAAGCTATATTATTAAACCTATTTCACAGATTTTCGATTGATTCCTTTGTTGAGTCAAAATAAATTCATAAAATATGCCCATTTTTTGCGCTCTAGACCAGCTTCCCCCCTTAAAATAAAAATAAAATTTAAATAAACTAAATATAAAAATATGTTAATAAAATAAAAAAAAAGTAAATAAAAAAACATTTAAGAAACTTTAAAACTAAAATAAAATTAAAAAAAATTAAATTAAAAAAAAATTTAAATTAAAACCAAAAACAACTGTTTCCTACAATACCAACGACTCCAAAATGTGATGAAAAGTGATACGTTGTTTTTTTTTTTGCCATGACGCGGCAAGGTAAAGACGGCACTAACCACTAAACCAAACGGAATTTAAAAATTTAAAAAAGTTAAAATATTAATATTTAATCATCATACATTCATACATTTACATACATATGTGCATATCGTTGAAACTTTTTGTGAATATTTGAAGAGCTTTCAATATTAAACAAAAATTTTTTTAAAATTAAAATATTTGGAGTTCGATTTTGAAAATTCGGATAAAACTTGTTTTTAACAATATAACCAACACGTTTTTTATTATTAACCATCTTCATTTTCATGAATAAGCGACACCTTATTTTAGTAAAGGAATTTTTTTTTGATCAGTGCATTGTGTTCGTTTTTGTAAACAACTAAAGTAGCTGAATTTTCTAAAAACGAAGCCAATATTAGTGGAAGTGAAGTTTTCGAGTAGTAAAATAATTTTTTTTTTAAACAAAAATTAAATTTTCTATTTACTTAAAAAAAAATTAAATTAACATTTTATTTAAAAAAATTCAAAAAATAAAATAACATAATAAAATAAAATATTTAAATTAAAATAAAATTTTAAATCATTTTAAATTAAATATTTATATTTTAATGGAATATATTTTTTTAAGCCCTTCATTTGAAATGGTGTTTTTTGGGTGTTTCTTTAAAAGCATGTAAAACGGAAACGAAAACAGATTTTTTTATTTTTGTTTTCAATATTTTGAAAATTGAATATTGAAAATATTTTCAAAAACAAACTCCAAAATAAGGGATAAGATTTATAAGATAAGACAGTTACGAAAAATTAGGAAAAAATAAATTTTTTATACTAAAAATATTTTAATAAGCACTATATTAGAAAAAAAAATTTCAAAATCATATTTTCTATCGACTATGATGGCAAAAAAGTAGATAAAAGTGTACATACGTAGTATATTGAATGCGGCTAAGCGAATCAACAGTGAAAGCTCTGAGCACCCGAATATGAAGTTATACGGTTCGTTATATATTTTATATATATATACATACATATCTAACTCTGTTCGATGTTTGACCGAGCTCCTTCAGCGGCATCTTGCTGTTGTTCCACAAATGGAGGGGCCTACAGCTTAACATCGCCTCCGAACGACAGGTGTCTTTTTATGAGGAGCTTTTTCATTGACTACTTAAGGCTATATTAATAGCAACTTTTTAGAATAATTTAGTTTTTTTGTTTTAAATTTTTTTTAAATTGAAATTTGCGCATGTGAAAATTCTAATTCCTTTTAAATTTTTTTAAATTGAAATTTGCGCATGTGAAAATTCTAATTCCTTTGTTTATGGACAATGACAATCGTTTTTTTATGAGTAAGTATTTCGCTGATCGGCATAACTTTAAGTTTGGATTTTAATCTGCCTAACATTCATGCGGAATAGCCAGCTTTCATTGCATTGAGTTGAGCTTTTATTATGCATAAACAGAAATTCGCTAAATTTTATACTTCAGTAAAAACAAAAATATTGCAGATGGTTTTAATTCTTTTTTCGCTCAATATTAAGATAATATTTCCAAAAGTTGTCTAAAATGAGAGAAAGTCTAATATGAGAGAAAAAACTAATTTTTATTTTAACTCAAAGCCACAACGTACAAAATATACATTTAAGACACGGCTTACCCGGTGCCCCAAAACTGCGCACTTTATTTTTTGAAATTGGAAAGAGGGATTGAAATTTAGAAGCGAAAGTTCATCTCCAACTTTGCTGTACATACGACGTTCTCCCCGTCAAGCCATTCAAGTTCGAAGTAGACGATGTAAAAAAAGTATAAAAAATCCCTTTTAGATATGATTCATTATTTGAATTTAAGTGTCAATTAATCAAAAATACAATTATTCGAGAAATTTCTATTTCCTAAGATTTAATTATTCAAGTAAATTGCCTTGCGATTAATCAAAATTTCCAATTAATTCATTGAGCAATCGAAATTATGATTAATTACAATAATCAATTAATTACACAGCTCTAATAATTTTTGCTGTTGCATGCAATTTTTGAACATGTCGAACCATGGCTTACCAATTTCACGTTACTGATTTAAAATTTATCTTCACTTTTTATCAAGCAGCCCGAGCTTTTGAGATACCAACACCATAAGAACTATACTTCTTAGTCGACGAATTGCTACGATCAGAAAAGTTTTTAACCAGAATCAATTGAGATGTCAAGAAGAATCTTAATACAATACAATAGTTCATCAAGCCTGGTGAATGCACGATTAAAAAATGTCGCTCAGATGTGTGTAGAACAAGCCTGAATGGCTTACCTCAGGAAGCTATTAGAATTAAAATGTCGGTACGCGCAGTCCAATATAATAAAATAAATGTCGGAAAACAGTTTTTATGGTAAGAACAATGACTGTTTTTATTTTTCTGTGGACAGCAAAGCTAAGTCCGAGCATTAGACTTACAAAGATTGACCTTTGAATGTGATAAATGCTTCACTAGCTGAGTATTTAGGTTTGGGTGAAACTTCCATTCCATTGGTTGAGCATGAAAAATAAGTTTACAGAAAAATTGTTTTCAAATCGCGATCGGCCCTCAGTAGGCACTATAAACCAATCAGCTGCCTCAAAATAGCTACGCGGAGAGGAGATGATTTAAAAACGCTCCGTCAAATACCGCAATTGAGTAATGAAAAAGTTAGTTTTGCTAGCCTCGGTTCAGAAAATTAATAAATAACTCATTTATTGTTGAATAACAACCTGATGCATTTCGTATTCAAGAAAATCAACATCAGGAGTGCAAATAAGGGTGTTTCAAGGGTGACGCCTAATGTCAGTAGTGAATAATTTCGATACCTTTTCTTATGTCACCTTTGGCATGTGGCAAGTAGGCAGATGTACAGTTTTAGAACAATCGGTCAACGCGTTAAAATTATTGAAACCTATTATGAAAATGGTCAATCTTTAAGAACGATATATTGCAAAATTCATTTTTTGTTTTTTATAAATGATCGTCCGAATGAGTCGACCATTCAAAGGTTAGTGAAAAATTTTCAAGAAACTGCTTCTGTCGAGGATTCAAAAAGTACTGGCAGACCAAAAACTGGGGGTTATGTTGAGAATGCTGCTGTAGCGCAAAGTGTTGCTGAACAACCTTTAACATCAATGTCTCGACGTTCTCAATAATTAGGCATTCATGAATAGACAGTTTGGCCGATTTTAATTCATGGCAGATATTTAAGTGATGTAATATTTCACATATAAAATGTATGAGACCCGTATTTTGAATAAAAATAGTGAAACTTGAATCTGAATTTTTACATATTTTATTTAAAAAAAAAAGCATCTATGGCGCGTCTGAAAGTAGCTTTACGCCTTAAAAGTCTTTAACTTCAAAAATGTCTTCTCTTCAATATTCAATAACTACAACTGAGCACTATTGCAAAATTTATTTCATATTTGAAATCAGCGGGGCAAATACGAGTACAATAAAACTTCATGTAAAAGTCCACGTATAAAAGTGCAATTGTTTTTGAACACAAAAAAGCTAAAAAAAGTCACTTAGCAATAATTTAGAATATTTTGTTTATTTATTTCTATCCCCAAGTCTTCAGAAAACTACATTTTCAGGACCTTTTCATTAACTAAATATGCACTGCCCCAAAATTAGGTAATCTCCTTTATATACTTGTAAGATGTACATATTTCTCTCGAGGGGCAAATTTAATCACGCAAAGAACCACGATTCAACACGTTCCCACGACCGTTCGCACGATATTCAGTTACACGTTACCGAAACGACACGGATTTGTATTCAGCCAATTTCAAGTTTATTTGGAAAATCAGTTTAGAATTTTTCCTGACAAGAAGTCACTACTTGGTCTAATTCGCATGCTAATATGATCGGCCCGAATTTTTCCAAGCTGATAGTGTATTGAAATAGTTTCATATGTGTATTTTAAGATGTCAATACACAAATTTATTACAAAATTTAGAACTTTCCATTCGATGAATCAAACCTACACATTTAAGTTCTAGGAATCCAAGATTATAGCTTAATTAGCAAGAATTCTTTACTGCCGATTTACTCACAACTACTTTATGTACAAATACATATATATGTACTTAAATGCTTTTTTATGATCAAAATAAAGCTGCTTTAAAATCATAGTTGCTAGATTTACCGATTTTTTTAATTTAAAACGCAAAAATAAATGGTTTAGCACCCAGAGCCTTTTTAGTGTTTTTTTTTTGCTGAACTTTGAGTGCCTTTTTCAGTGCAATGCTTTTAAACCAAAATTCATAACCGTACGTCCTATTCAAGGTGGTGGCATCCGAGCAACAAAATGTTTTCAGTTGTCAAGGGAAAGATAATAGAAGAATGAAATGAATGGAAAATAGATAAAATTAGTTTGTCAACAACAAACTTCCGCCATTCCGCTTTACTAGCATTTCTAAACTAAAAACGAAATGAAGAAGAAGAAATCAACTACTCTCATCCCAACACTTCTATAGACACGCCTTGATACTACTTTACTTTCTACTTTTATGAAATACCATCTTGTTATACAAAAATAATTTTCTGATTTTAAAAACTTAGTGCTTTTGAAGTGGAAAACGTTTTTTTCACTTTTGGTACTTTTTGAAACTCGAAAGCTGGCAAATAGCTGCGAAAAATCCGAAGTGATTCGCGAAATGCTAAGGTATAATTAGGCGCGAAAATATATAAAAATGTTTAACTTACATAAAGATACGTTTAAATAAATTAATATCGAATCAAAATGGCTTCAATAGTAGATACAATAGTAATTGTGAAAATTATTGCAAAAAAAAATATTATTTAAATAAAATGCCTTCGCGAATGCTTTAGCAGTCTCAAATGATGGCAATGTCGAAGGTATTAATCTTTACAGGTATGCATAAAATAGCTTTGCCGAATCATTACATTCGTGATTTTTTTTTTGCAAAAATTCAAATTCGGCTATGCCATCTCTTTCATATTTTTAAAACTTTTTGGTATTCCATCGCCTACACCACTTCTGCATTTTTTTATTATGAGTATCATTTTTTTATTTAATTTTCACACAGCAAATCACATTGTCCATCACTCAGTTATTATTTCATCATTATTAATTTATATTTCTCGCTTTTCACAATTATTTTCATTTGCATCTTTTCATATGCGCTACAGATGAGCTAGAGTTCATTTCAAATGGTTGAAGCAGTGCCGAATTTTCCTTTCATTGATAATTAAGACAAATAAGCGTTAATCGACTTTGATACATTTAAATAGTTAACCATTTATGTATTGGAACATAAAATACCGTTATTTTTTAAAAAGTATGCTTTATGCTTCGACAATTGCCGTGGCATTATTCGTGAATCAGAATTCCCCTGTTCCGCATGCCAATGTATAATTAATTTTTTGCTTTTGTGTTTTCTTCTTAGGTTTCACATTCAAGCTGCGACGCAAGCGTTCTTCCATTGTTACACCTTTTTCGATGTTTGAGTTGTCAATTATTGTTAGTTTAATCACACAAATTTTGTCAACATTTCTCTTTCATATTTCAAATATTGTTTAAACACACGTAATATTTTTTTTAAATTTTATTTCGATCATTTTTATTTGGCACTATGAACTTAATATGGATCTATGCATGCAAGTAAATCATTTCGAAATACTGTTTTACGTTTCGCAAGTGCTAGTTTGCGCCAAAAGAAAAAGGATTTGGATATTTAGCAAAATAAATTTAATATGAAGTAATTTAAAATACTAAATGAGTATTAAGCAAGGCGAATCTATTAAAGGTGGTGTTGGTAAATCAGCTCATTTTTTTTCTTTCGCCGTGTCCATGTGGCTGTATGTCTGCGAATGAAACAAGGCGAATTCATTATTTGTATTTTAGTTTCCCAATACTTTGCTTTGACAATGAAACGTACAGAACATTGTCGTTGGTCTAATACCACCACCTTTAATGAATGCGCCTTGAGTAATAAGAATTTGTACATCTACTCAGGTAGCTTGAAGAAATAGAATGGCTATTCTAACTTTTTATTTCTGCAGTGAAATTTCGCAACTCGAACCAATTGAGTTTCTTTAAGTCGTCAATTTCAAAATTGAAACGTCTACAATTGTGCCACATCAATAATACGCCATCAACCTGTTCTTCTTAACCCATTACTGCCTATTGTGTATTAAATGTACATACGGAACAGTGTTTACGATAAATGTAATATCTCATAATTAGTAAAATACTTAACCGACGTAAACGGGCAGGCTCTGCAATTCACTGCCGAGTAAATTTCATTGAAATTTTTTAGTTACTACATTGCTAGAAAAATCAGATAGTTAATAATGAAAAAAAAACGAGAGCGATTGGTTGTTCTCATAGCCAAAAGCGGGATATTTTCAAAGTGCAAAAAGAAATAATTATACACAAATTCATTAAAACTTAGTAATATGTAGACTTAAATTAGTAATTTGAGTATTAAATTTGGGTAGTTTCAGGATTTTAAGTGTTAAAGTACCTAACAGAGCTGGGCCGTAATGATTCCTTTTGGAATGAAATTACTCTCAATTACAAATTATAATGAAATTATATTTATAATCGTTAATAAACTGTGACACAATAGAAGAATTGATTACTTTTTCAATTCCATAGAAGTAATTTCAAAAAAGTTTTTTTTTCAATTCCATCATGAGGTAGTGTATTTTTTTCTTTTTTTTTTAGAATTAGTTATGTGTTACTGAAGTAATTTTTTTCCAAATATACTTTGAATATCCTGCATAAATTTGCTTGTAATATTGGTAATAAATTGTGTGGAGGGATGTACGCGTATAAGTAGGCAGTAGTGGGTTAAATAAAAAAAAATCGCTGATTACGCAATGTTTCTATTACTCGCAAACTTTTTTGAAATTGCATAACTTTGGAGAAGCAAATTTTAAAATTGAACTGCAAGTAGCTAATTTTAAAATTTTCTAATATTATTTCAATTGGAAATTTCTTATATTGCATTAAATAACTGCGTAGAATGAAATTTTACTTTTACTATATATAAATCATTGCAATTTGTCATATATTCACGTTTAATTCTAAGAATTTTAAAACTTCTCTGCTGTACTATAGAAATAATAGATTATAGAAACACAAAACCCGCAAAAAAAAAACAAAACAAAAAAACACAAAAAAAAAACAACAAAAATTAAAAAAACTAAACTTAATTAAATTTTTACTGAACAAAAGTTAAAAAAAAAACACAACAAAAATTAAAAAAAAAAAAACACATTTAAAAGGAATATTAAAAATAAAAACATATTCAAACAATATTAAAAAGTTAAAAAAAATTTAAATTACAATTTGAGATACATAAAAATTGTGGGTTATTGGCGTTTGATTCTAATAATTTTAAAATTTCTCCGCTGTCCTATGAAAAAAAAATTAACCGCAAACAGCGTATACATTTATAGAAACACAAGAACCGCCAGTCAAAAAATACAACAAAAAAAAATTTTTTTTAATTACAAATTTTTTTTAATTAAAAAACAAAGTAAAAAAAAAACAAAAAAAAAACACAACAAAAATTAAAAAACCAAAACTTAATAAAATTTTTACTGAACAAAAGTTAAAAAAAAAAACACAACAAAAATTAAAAAAAAAAACACATTTAAAAGGAATATTAAAAATAAAAACATATTCAAACAATATTAAAAAGTTAAAAAAAATTTAAATTACAATTTGAGATATATAAAAATTGTGGGTTATTGGCGTTTGATTCTAATAATTTTAAAATTTCTCCGCTGTACTATGAAAAAAAAATTAACCGCAAACAGCGTATACATTTATAGAAACACAAGAACCGCCAGTCAAAAAATACAACAAAAAAAAATTTTTTTTAATTAAAAAAAAAAAAAGTAAAAAAAATTGTAATAAAAAAATTACAATAATAAAAATAAATTATTAAAATAAAAAAAAAAAACAAATTCCAAAACTTAAAACAATGATAAAAATTAAAAAAAATACAAAAAAAACCATTACAAAGAATTTTAAAATTTCTCTGCTGTATTATGGAAAAATAGTTCTCTGAAAACTACGCATGCATTTATAAAAAACAGCCAAATTACAAAAAAATTACATTCCACAAATTATAAATAACATTACATTCCAAAAATTACAAAAATAAAATAAATAACAAAATCACTAAAAATTTAACAAAAATTAAAAAAAAGCATACAAAATTACACAAAAAAACCCCATTAAAAATAAACAAACAATTACAAAACCCCAAAATTTAATAAAAAAAGAATTAAAAACAAATTTTTAAGTAATAAAAAAAACTTACAACAAAATTAAAAAACTAAAAATTTGAAAAAAAAAATTTTTTTTAAAAAATAACTATTAAAAAACAATTAAGAAAACTGTGTTCCAGCCACTATGTCGCTAATTGCTAAATGTTAAATTAGAGGTGCCATAGCATAATGCCATAATTTTAACCGTGGTCATAACCATAACGATATTTACTGTCATTTATTATTGGTGCCATAGCCAAAAATAGCTGATGTTTACATAAATTTTCATTTATTTGTTCATTTCGAAAATGCAGAAATTAAAGGAAAGATGAACAGTGACGAGGAAATCAACAATCAGCTGTTTATGGTTACGGCGAAAAACCACAATTCAACTGGTCTGTACAGTTACGGTTATGACTACGACGTCACCTCTAATCGATTACTATGTTGACAATAGGTTGATTCGATCAGCAGATTTATGTGGTCAATGGCTATGGCCCCCCTAATTTAATCTTAAGTCCCTAAACGATTAAATGAGCCTAACAATAGGCAACACCTCTCATATGTACAGACTTTTGGTCACATTTTTTACTTTGCATAATAAACTTTAACTGCATGAAATATCTAAAAGTATGCAACCGGTTCACTTAGATGTAATTTGTTATAAAAACTTCACCAAATCTTCGGTTAAAATTAATAGCATTTCGAAATCATTAAAAGCAAGATTTGAACGAAAGTTGAATAAACTAACTGTAATATCCTGTAAGGTTAAATTTCTTATAAAAAGCAGACACTAACTGCAAGTTGCAAGTGAAGTACCGATTAGCGATAAAAACCCCAAATTAGATCGCTAGCTACAAACTCTAGATACTCACTTACTAATTGTTACAACTTTTTTTGGTTACAACCGAACGACTTTCTAGAAATCAACACTTCCCAACACATTTTTCATACTTTTGTTATATCTTAGTAAAATACTCATACACATTTATAATTTTTTTTAATAATTCGAAATATTATATTAGTTTCATGATTATGAAAAATCACTACATTAGAACAGTTAAAACTGCAGTTCTAAATTAGAAAAAATTTCGTATATTCATAACCTATAGGGCAATTAATGTAATTAGTTTAAAGGATGCACTGATAACGCCAAGTCTAAATTTAATACTATGCCAGCATAAAAAGAATACTAATGTTATTGGTTTGTTCTAGGTAAAAGCTCAAGTAAATTAATTATAAATGATAAAATTTTATAACTTCGATGATATATGTACATGCATTTGTGCTCACATAATTAAGTCACTTTATTTTTTTACAATATTTTTTATACTCAAATTTTTAGGTTAATTTTTCATACAAAATTTGCAAGGTTTACAAATGAAAATTCCAAATTTTTCACAAAATTTATAAAAATTGAACTAGTTCCAAAAAATGTTAACGAACTTCTCAAATTTTTTATCAGCATGGGCTCATAAACCATTAAGTTTTTTGAAATTTGTTCATTTTTTTTTTAATTTTGTACAACACTTGAAACTTTGATTTATAAACTAACTAAACTAAACGTTAGCCTAGAAAATATTGCGCATACTGTAAAAAGATACGGAGGCTTAATTGTATGAACACAAGTGTATGTACTAACTGTACAATTATTCTCTCAAAAGTTACTGAAATTGTCCATAACTAAAAATGACAAATATTAACTGTATAAAAAAGGTATTAAAACTGAATGGTGTAAATATTAAATTATATTACTTCATTAGTTTACGAACATATTTTAACTTACAGTTAATACAAAAAAATATAGTGCGTTGAAAAAGGATCTTTAAAAAATGCTAAAAAAAACGGTGTGATAGATATGAATATATATGAAATTTGTTTTTTATATTAAGTGCAAAATAATGGAAAGAAATCGTATTCTTATTGCTTCTTGATGAATTGCTTTGTTTTGTTTGCTTTTGGAAGTGTTGCACTATTTTTAAATTTTACTGAAATTAACTAGATCTAACTTCACTGATTTTTGTCACCTAAACTTATTCGCTAGTTGTACGAACAACACATTTTTTATATGGTATTTGTTACTTATAAGTTGATTTCAATTCGATTGTTTAATAAGGTTGTTTTTCGCCTTCCTTCATATTTCTTATCCGTCCAATACTTGGTTATTTGAGAACCTATTTATACACTTTTAATAAATAATTTGATTGAAGCAAATATAACTAAGTTTTTTTATACTGAATCCGTATGGTTTTTTGTTTTGCTTTTGTATCAAATAATCTCATTTAAGTGTGTGTTGTAACTACCGACACTTGACAATATGGGCATTCTGTCACCGAGCAGGCGCATGTGTCGCAAAGTATAAAATGATTGCATGGTTCTAAGGTGACCGTACGATTGTTCTCTTCACATTTCATGCATTTTTTTGCATTTTCCAAATATAATACTTTTTCTACATCTTCTAAATCTGTACGCAATTTAGACTGAAAATAAAATAGTAAATTATTTAAAACGAAAAATAGGACGCTTATGGTTGCAATAAGATATTACCTGCAGTTGCTTTAGCTTTTGAATTGATAAATTGCGTAGTTCGGTGGACAAATGAAGCTGTGTTTGTGCCAAATCGTAACGCTCTTTCCATTCCAATGCCTCTTGTTTAGCTTTGTCACGTTGTAACTCGGTTAAGTTTAACTAAAAGCATATACGTAAGTCATAATCAATATATACATGTAATTCCAGTGGATAAATTAGTGTAAATTTCGTAGTGAAATGACAAGAATGCTTAGCCTGATATGCAATGTCTCTTAATGTTGTTAACCCAAAAAAGGGCCAAATGAATGTTATTCGCACATTCAGTGTCTCCTTGCATTCAGTGTCGCTTTTTTAACTAATTTTCCCAAAAATATTAGCAAGAATAATTTTAAGAATCCCACTACTTGTATAAATTAGCAACCGTACCTTTCTAGCGGTCTCATCAATTCGATTTGTCAGCTTTAGGATTTGTGAATTTTTTGTCATTAATTCGGTCGATAAACGATTAACATCCGAATTGTTTTGATTTTGTAATGATTGCAATGAAAATGCATTTTTAGTGGTAGTCAAAGTGTTGTCAAATAAAATATTTCCAACAGAACTGCTGTTGATGTCATCACGTATTGAGTTTAATTCAGATATTCTATAACATAAAGTGAAAATTTAAGTTAACTTCAATTTAGTAGAATTGTTAGCTTACCTAACGGAGGGGCTTATTGATAAACCATCGGCAAAACCTGGAGATATGATTCGTGATGGAAAGAACAAGCTGCTACTATCATTTTGAGTGGCCGCTGAGAGAGAATTACTTAATTTATTTGTATTGGAACCGCTATAGTTAAATGCATCGGACACGCTGAATAAATTACTGTGACTGGTTGGGCTGTACGTGAGCGAGTTGCTTGGAATGTTGACGGAAAAGCCGGCAGAATTAAAATCTGTAAAATACATAAAAACATTTATTTAAGTTTTGCATCACATCAAAAACATTAATTTGCGAAAAACTTACACTCACCGTTCATTGAGTTATTCAATGTGGAATTAGGAATGTTAATTGGCGCCGAGGAACGTGATAATAAACTTGTGTTGGCCAAACTAGCTGAGAGCGCGTTTTCGCGCAGTTCATCAATAGGACAAGCTGCACCAAAAAAAAAAAAACAGAAACGTTGTGAATTGTGAGTAGAACATAGAATCGAAAACAAAATTAGCTATTAATTATATACTGAAGTATTTATTTATATATTTAAATTATTGAAATACATTTATGTATTTATACCCACTTTTGTGGATGGTATCGTGCATTTTCTATATATAAAACATATTTTTTATATGGAGAAAAAGTTCAACACCATAAACAAAAAAAAATTGACCTATTTTTGAAACACTTCAAACTTTCACTTCATAATACTAAAAATAGATTAACTATAAAACTGCATACACAAAAGTTTTCTAAACAAACCCTTAAAAAAGGAAATGTTTAAGGATATTTTTGAATTTAGAACAAAGTTTAGAACTTAGACTTTTAAGAATGAACGATTTTTTTAGAATGGACGAATGTCAAAATACAGCTAAAGTTGAAAGTCGATGACCGGCTGTTAACAAGCTCAACATTTTGGGGGTCAGCTTTGACAGTTTGTTCACCTATTCAGCGCAAACAATCGCAATTGGCACTAAAGTCCAAAGCAGCAGCAAGATCCTTGCACTTGGAAAATACAAGAAAATGGTTGCTGACGCTATTTAAAGCAATTGGCCGGCCGGTACTGAATTTAGCTCGTCTGGTCATCTGGCACCAGTGATAGCTGGTACTTCATCGGAAACTTTTAGAGCCAGAGCGTTTGCATTCATTCGAACTGCATGACCCGCCAACGAAGCCGCTGGATCTTTATTCGCTGCACTATGTCTATGTCATCGAAAAACTCATACAGCTCACTGTTGCATCGTTATCGTGAGAAGCGCGTAACTTTGGCTCCTTCTTATCCAGAATCGACCCCGACATGTTCAATATTTATCCGGCATGTGAAGGTACACCGCACAATACTAACCACCTTTTCACATGGCCTCTCAAACCCACTAACCTAACACCCCTCTCCCTGTGAACCTAACCTGTCGAAACAGCACGACAGTCGGTTCTACGTAACCGGAACGACCCGGATTTATATCCGACCAAGGACTGTCACTTCAACAGCATTCCTCGTATATGCACGGGGAATGTTATGCTGCTACAACAACAAACAGCACATTTCCTGGGCCTACCGTTAGATGAGTTAGACGATGACGATCGGTGACTACGGCGCCATGGCAGGCCCAAGTGAACTGCTACAACAACATGGCATGAAATTATCATTCAATAATTGCAAAATACTAAGTATGCAACGGCACAACTCGTCGTAAATAATTCACAGTAAAGTAAAATTGCAATCAATGAACTTACGCTCCACATGTGCGAAGGCGCAAAAAACGCTGCGTGGACAGTAACCAGCTTGTTGTACGTCATTACATTTAGTTGACTTGTAGATTTCCGGATGAAATTGTTGCTCGGTACGTGTGTGACAATATTGACAATTGTCTCCAGCCTCACAGTTACCAGGCTCACCCCATTCTTCGCCGTGCTTGACATTTGGGCACGGAGTGGATCTGCATATACAATTAATTATTAAAAGCTAATTGCTATACACACATATTAATCTACTCACTATTCCTTCAACAAGTCTTACCTATATTTAAATTTGCGTGGACTTCGTCGTTTATCCTTGCTATTGTGATATTGTGGGCATGCGTAACCTTGTCGGCAAAGACGAGGTGGACGTTTACATGGCTCAGTTTTGTAATTTGTCAAAACATAATTAGTATCCTGCCATTTTGGATCTTCATTCATTAGATTGCGTTCCTTATCCAAAGCATTTTGTGCATTCGTACCGTCGAGCGCAAGCTCTGCATTTTGCAATGATTCCAATTCTTTAATATCATAGACTGGCGGACGTTGATCCTGAATGCCATGTGCAAAAGCACAATGATGACCATTTTTAACACAATATCCACGACTATCCGTGTCGTGTACACACATACATGTTTTATAGTAACGTAAATGGTAACGACGCTCAGTATCACCAGCGGTGCGATGAAGAAATGGGCAGCTACGTAAGGAAAATTAAATATTTTATTAAAGATCCTAATATAGACAGGTTAACTTAAGAACGCGTTATATTTGTAACAGTATATATTTTAGCCTACTTTCTAGGAGCGGTCGCCCCTCGTCAGGCAGTGACAAACCTCCGAGTGTTTTTCTGCCATGAAAAAGCTCCCTCATAAACATTAAAAATTTGCCGTTCGGAGTCGGCTTAAAACGTGGTACATAAATTGTTTGTTGCTTTTAATTATCTCTATATATATAAACAAAATAACGTAATTTTTAAGTGACTTAAAAAAATTTTAACTTTGAGTGAAACCTCAAAATGCATTTTAAAGCTTGGATTTTATAATTTTTGAACACCACTTCAAACGCAAAACAAATATTATTTTATATTTATTGCAGGTACATAGGTATGTATATTTCGAATTTCATTGTTTATTGACATCCTACTATCACGTCCCTCCCACGCGCACGCCTATGCTTATATTTATTTACATTTGAAAACTGTATCGGGTTCGCTTCTCCGGTAGCCGCAATGGGGTGGAAAACATCGAAATTCCCGTAATAAACATAAGTGCGAATAAGTGAGACAAAGACCAAAAGAGTGTATGTGTGATACACAACCAATGAAATAGAAGAAAACATAAACAAATTTGCATTGAAAACACAAAATTGAGCTAAAACACAACAAAAATAAAACAAAGAAAAACAAACATATAAGCAATTGCCGATAATGACGAAAGCAAAGCAAATGTTAGGGATATCTACTAAGGTGTTGGGATATAATGAAAACGCAATTTCTTTTTCAATGAAGAGGTGGAGGAGAAGGATAACAACGTATGTTATTCCTGTTGTTTGTCACTGGTTGCAGACCCTCGTTTACATTCGCAATACACCAAAGTAAAAGAAAAAAATACTTACTCGTCACCATCAGGACATATCCCTGTAGTTTCATCATATTTAGTACAATAATTGTCTGCACTATAATTAAAAGTACCGTCACGTTTGCGGACAGGACGACGACGGCGTTGATTTTGAAAATGCCAATTAAAACATACGAATGGCCTATGTTGGTTACATTTGTGCTGAAGAAAAGACTGACACTGTTCGACACGAAATTCCTTTAAGTACCTAGAAGACACCACAACACGCCAACCATTAGGTAAACATTTAATAAAACATCTCCCTATATTACTGTTCACTAAAAATCACAATTTTTCTAATTATGTTTTATTTACGTGTAATGATTTGGTTTTTCTTGTTGTGTAGAAAGCTGCAATTTGCCTGCTTCATTCGCCATTTTGTCACTTTTAAAATGCGCAAAGCGTAGAAGACAAAATTGAAGCGGAGCAAAAATCGCCATAAATATGGCAATTCGATTGATGCTGCCACAGCTTTCGAACATTAGTACTCTTTCGAAAATTTTATGAAATAACGTAGAGACGTAAAGGAGATTTATGTTTGGGGTACATAATAAAATAAATAAAGCAAATAATCGGTGCTATTCTGACGTCGCCAATTCGCAGTGTTGGTGGCTGTTCGCAATTTTCCTGCGATGAATTCGCAATTACAATTTTATTATTACAATTTTTATATTTGTTATTTGTTTTTTATTATTATCTCATATAAAATGGGTCTTTGACAACTATTTTCTATTAGTTTTTCGACATTAAACATTTGTTTTTTTTTAATATAAAGTTTTCGTTTCAAATGAGTCAAAATGTGGAGAATTCAATGTTCGGAAAATACGTAACGTACGATTAGTAGGTGCGCTTTGGATGAACTGAAAACGAAATTGTTGCTTTATGAGGTGGTATGCGTTATGTGTTTTCTGTTCTCGCAATTCATTACACCTTGTCTTACATGTTCGTTATCTTTTCTCAGCATATTCATAAAGTAAAGTTGTCTTTACTTAAACTGAAGCATTTTCTACCTTTACAAAAAGCGAGAAAAAGCGTTATTCAGCTGAGTTTAGCTTACCTGTGTACACAAATTCCCAAAAATAGTTGGACGAAAACTTTAATACATATCAAAATTCAACTAAATCGTTCTATTTCATTATATGCAATGTATGTATATAAATTAAATAAATTATATAAAATAAATCAAAGATTAGATTTGAGGAAGTGTTCTACTTCTCGTTCTATTTCCACAAGGACGGAATGTAATGAGGGGACATTTTTTTGAAGAAAAGAAAACCTATTATTAGCGAGTCCAATTGTAATACGTGTACTACACTGCACAGCGTTTTTGGAAAAGGTTTTAACCAAACTGGAAAGTAGGCGAGATATGAGCATGCTCTGAAACTTTTCTTTAATCATTTTTTTTCTTAAAAAAGAAAACGGAAATTTCCGTGATTTCACTAATTCGACATTCAGACCTACAAACAAACAGTCAGACATGAATATAAAATTTCGCTATTTTGAACGCATATTAATGGCCTATTTATATGTGGGGGACGTAGAAAACCTTATATGTACTTTAACCTCATTAAATATTTTTTTATACTCAAGACGAATTTTTTTGTTCGCACAATAAGTTGTATATTAGCATATATATATAACTTGTTTTAGAAATTTACGAGGGTTCCATGTTATTTCATATGGAAAACTGTTTCCGTTCTAGTTAGCTTTAAGTGCACAATTGAGAGAACACGTCCTTTGACTCTTGCAATCCTGCCCACCACCAACCAAAAATTTAATGTTATGTTAATAAAAATAATGATACTGTATATAGTATAGTGTATAAAGTTTTTCAAATTTATTGTTTCGCAATATATATTTGCATGTAAAGTATTTCGAATTATGTGGTAGGTATACAAAAAATTGGTTCATATATTCGATTAATACTGTTTCGGGTGGGTGATGAAAACAGCTGTCGAAATACGATGACCGGAAACAGGTCGTGAAATTTTTCTTGTAATTTTAAGGATATGTGTTAGTATTTAATTATTGAATAAATCCGGTTGTATAGTAATAAATATACGTTAATGGCGAGAGAATTTTGACGTCATGGCCAGTGAATTCCCTGATATCGGACAGTTACCGAAATGTGTAAAAGACATTTCTAATTCTGGAGGATACATAAAATATTTGCCTGTGAGTAGCAAGTTTAATATGTATGCAAACTATACAAGTTTAATTTTAAATACAATCTTTGTATTGACAGTCAATTGCCACAAAAGCGAAAACTAAGGAAGAAGTAGACTCTGTGCTGCAACACATTGTGGCTGTAATAGAATTCGAATGTTCTGCGAAATCAAGAAATGGCGAAACGGGTGCAGCCAATCAGGTCGTCTTAAACACGGCATATCGCGCATACTACCAGCTTTTACAGCAACATGCACTAACAGATGCACAATTGAACACTTTGCCTAAGCCAAATTTATTGTATTCCGAAGAATGTGGTTTCCAGCTGCTATACGCCATGTTATTGACTGATCAGAAAGCCAAGACAATTGATCCAGAGAAACTAATGGTTGAATCCAGCAAAGCACTAGCCGATGCAGTTAACGAAGACTGCGGGAGCCTTTTACACATTCTCAGAGTGTTAAATTTATTGTTGGCGAAATTTCCTTCTCTGCAGGCAAACATTCCATTGCAGCAAATCTATCATTGCTTGCAAAGTAATCAATTCGGCATGCGTGAGGAGTCGATGAATCTTTTTACGAATTGTTGCCGGTCAACAACGTTCGCATTTGAAAATTTTCAAACAATTTTAGAGTTTTGGCCATGGTCAAACCGTTATAAATTTTACTTACTTAGCTGTATATTGAAAATGCATAACCTCAACGATTTCCTGAATAGCGCACAACGCTGTACGGATGAGTTTTATGCGGGTGTACGCATAAGTTTGAGTCATAAAAGTGTTCTAGCTGCTAGTCAACATTTAGTAAAAGCGCTTAGCGCCCAAAACTCTGATGAACTGTTGCATATGTCTGCGAAGATACTAACACGTGGTTCATTAAAAGAAATCAAGAATTTCAATGCTCATTGGTTCGGACGCATAGAACAACGGGATAGATTATTTGAATTTCTACAAAAGCAGCCTGAAATAACCAATTTCCTTGAACAGACAATCGATGGCTCTGTCGAACAAAATTATTTTCGCTCAACACTAATATTTAGTATGTTTTCACGACAAATATTTCAAGTATCTAAGCTGCACTTTTTTAAAATCAGTACTGAACTTATAACGAACTGCTTTCAATTTGAAATGGAAACACAAATGTTGGTTTTTAAATTCATTGTGGACAACCTGGCCAGCTTTGCCATTGAAGATTGTTTGGAATTTACGTTGGCATTTATAAAGCAGCACAAGGGTGTAGAAAACGCACAGTATCGAAATGAAATTTTAGGCAAAATACCAGCTATAATTAATTATGTCGCCAAAGCTTTTAGCAAATTGCATGATGTTGAGGGTACCACTACGCTTGAGACTAGCATTCAGACGTTTTTCAAACAAGTACATCACCTAATTGAAGCGGACATTGGAAGCACAATGTACCAACCGAAAATATTTTCATTACGCCTATTAGACATTGTACTAAAGTCATTGTATGCAGAGCACTTGGAAAAGAATGCCAAAAATTGTTGCTTAGCACAAAATAAAAAACTTGGTTACTTTTTGGTCGAGCAACAAGTATTTGAAGCTGCTAAGGTAACTGCGGCGCTCTTCAAACTACTTGACGATCCACTGGGTTACGACGATGCTTTAGAATTGATTTTGGTGCTCTTGCAGCAAATAAATTTCAACGATGCTGCGGAAAGTGTGCGCTTGTGCAAGGAATTTAGCCGACGTTGTGCTGTAGATGAGTGTGTGCTAACCACACTCTATGCACGAGTGGTGTTGCATTGCAGTAAAAGCACAGGCAAAGACGAACCGCTTTTGGAATTGCTTGAATTTGCAGTAGGACACTTGAAAAAAGAAATCGCAGAATTTCAAGAAGATCCACTGCTTGTTTGCAAGACACGCAATCATTTATTTAGCTACATCAATATCGTAGGAGAGGTGGTGCAAGGCAATATTTGTTTGTCAATGGAGAAGCAAAGTGAAATACTTGACCTGTTGGAAAGAGTACTGAATTTAGTTTTAGATTTTTTGAATGTGTGCAAAGCTGATCCAATGCAAGCGGCCCTTAATGCAGCGAGCTTCCAAGATATGGACGAGAGCCTAGAAATATTGGTGCGAAAAAGCGCATATAAAATGACAGACGACGGAGAATTTCGAAAATTTCTATTAATGTCATTTTGGCTGACATTAAAGGTGGGTATCATCACTTAGTTATGTACATACATATTTATTTACGTAATTTGAAATATTCGTACTCTCTGTTTTGTAGGCTGCGTGTGACTTGGCAACAGAAATCGGCGTCCGGTATGTAACAAACGGTGGGTGCGATAAAACAGATTTCAAGATTCTGGGGCGGTGCTTAGATATAAATGTAGCGGTGCTGACTCGTTGCAGGCACAAAGGCGCCATTGAAGCAGCTGGCGTCAGCATTGGTTGGTACATGCCTACTTCTAATTAGGAGCATATTACAATTTTCTTTCTTTAACTAGGCAAGCTTACTAAAAGTATAACATCTAATTCATTGCCGACTTCAGCAGTTTACCTTTTGTTAGATAACTGCTTGCAGCTTTTATTCGATAATACCAAGCAGGTGAGCGTAACACGACGTGGTGCTGGATACTCTCTTATGATGTTACATATCGTTAAAAGTGAACAGCAGCGCTCTAGACCCTTGTTAAAGCGTGTAGTGGAAAAATGTATTGGATTACTTAATAAATGTCGAGTAAACGACGCATCACACGCAGATAATTTCGATCGATTTGAGGCATTACTACTGCACTACCTCGGCGTATTAGTGCGAGATACGGAGCTGCGCGATGCCACTTCTCATTACTATAATGAAATCCTATGGGTTACTTTGAAACGCATTGAACACACTGAATGGACTGAATTCAATGCAGCGCTGCAGCTTTTTGGTGCGCTAATACCAAAAATTGTTGGTCAAACCCCAGCAAAAGACTTTGACAACGCAGCTGGAAATGAAAACAATGACGTTACATACGATGAAATAATTCGAAAACTGCCAACAGCTTGTGATTACATTTTAAATTACTTTACAGTCAATAGCGATATAACCACCCGCACCATGGTACTGTTTCTGGGCTTTCTTTCCAAAGTAAAACACTTACCTAAGCAACCTGAGCCAATTCAACTCTCATTTTTGCAAAATATCCGCGAGTTAATGTGGCGTTTATTGGCGCATCGTTGCGAAAGCGTGCGCAAATTGGCAGCGTTGTGCTTTGCTCGTGCTCACGATTTTAGCCACGAATTGCCGCATGCGCTACTAAGTGTTTCAAATATACTTGATAACATAGCCGACGAGAATTTTTTTTTGGGTCTAGTTTTTACGCTTGCTGAAGGCATATTGCGCATTAAACATGAAAGTCTGCACACCAATGATAGGGCACAGAAAATATTCATGCAGCAGCTACGCATGTCATTGGCCAACTTGAAACTGACGCATCAATATAAACCTTACTCGTTATGTAAACTGCTAGACGTATTCTTAATGGTAGGCCTTGACAGTCAGATGATGGTTGTCCAAAAATTATTGGATATATCTGTCGAAGAAGACGCCATCGGCTATGAAGTGTATCAGGAACGAATAGCAAAGATTGTATGCGAAGCGTAAATAAAAAAATCGAGCTTGTCGTGATTTTTCATTTTTTCAAAATATTCCCATAAATTTCAATACAGTACAATAATAAATTTGACCACTTTGCTATTGTGCACGTAGAATAAAGGTGGCTCTTTTCGAAAACTGCCACTTTATTTTTTGGCGAATTTGGCAATTGAATGATGTCAGTAGCAAAGTAGCAGCAAATAGATGTCTGCACGTGTCAACGTTGCGGCCGCCGTAGCCGTAGCCGAATGTGTTGGTGCGTGACTACCATTCGGAATTCACAGAGAGAGCGTAGGTTCGAATCTCGGTGGAACACCAAAATTAAGAAAAACATTTTTCTAGTAACGGTCGCCCCTCGCCAAGCAATGGCAAACCTCCGAGTGTATTTCTGCTCTTAAAAAATATCTACTATTCGGAGTCGGTTTGAAAGTGTAGGCCCCTCCATCTGTGGAACAACATCAAGACGCAGACCACAAATAGGAGGAGGAGGAGCTCGGCCAAACACCCCAAAAGGATGTACGCACCAATTACTATATATATACGTGTCAACGATTTATTCTATATTCTTGTCTACTCTAATGTACTGAAATTTGTGGAATGTTTGCTCACAAGGGAGTCCACAATAAGGCCAAATAATTATACTATCTATGCATTTAAGACTAAAAATTAAATAGTTTAGAGGCTTTAGTTTTACATATTTATTATAAAAATTCGACTGTAATTAAGACTAAGTTGAAGAATAATGGATCTGACAAAATTTCAGTTTAAGGCATCATTTGAGCAGAATATGTTAAGTCAAAAATATCAGATTTTCCTAGAAGCTGTAAGACAAAGTATTGAATAAATACCGATGTAAACAAACGCACTCCTATGCTACACATGTACATGTATAGAAATAATGTGTGTTATATACTCCGGAGTGCAATTAAAGCACTAACACATATTGACAAATTTTTAATATTTATTTCTTAATAAATGCGGTCTTACGCATTTTCTCCGTATGAGAAAAATGTTCTGTATCCGTTTTATGGAGAAAATGTGCAACATCATCTGGAAAAAAAAATCAATGAGCATTTTGCATAATTTATTTTACTAAAATTGAATGGCGACATTTTTTTCTGCTATGGTTAAAAATATTGAAAGTTTGATGACAAATTGACGAATTTTCAAAAGCATGTGCAAAGTTTGAAATAATATCCCCTTTATTATACAATGAACTTTATTTTCACGAAAAAAGATATTGGAAATTAATAGATAAACAAATAACAATTAAAACTTGTCAATGGGTTGGTTTTATAATTTTAATGAAACTCATTCGGAAGTGAATTTCAGAGCCTGTCCGAATATGTGGTAGTGCTATAATTTTGCAACCGATATGTAAGGTATTTAAAAAGAGACACATATGTATAAATATATGGATCTTGCGTTTTCATTATACAGGGTGATAGACCGAGTTTGTATAACGTAAAATTTTACTAAACTAATTAAGAGGAAATTTTACTATTTGGCTTAAAGACTGGCAAATGCTCTTTAAAATAAAACAATTATTAACATGATTCCCGGAGTAAAATATCACTAATTTAAACAAATTAAGTGTGGATAATTATTTGCCGCATTAAATTTAGCTATTTATTGCTCTTCTGGCGGCATCTGCTACTAAATCAACTGAATCCTTCACTGTCTTGCTGTTGCTTCTGCTTCTCATGCACTTGAGACTGTGACATTTGTTGCAAGGTGTGGCTCAGTATGCTGCGCAAAATATGTGGCTTGCAGTATTCCTCTAACCACGGTATGACACCTGTTGTCAGCTGCTTAAAGTTATCCATAGGTATATGCTGGAATGTATCGAACATTTCGTCCATAATTGCCTGAAACTGAAAAAAATACGTACTTTTTTAAATATTGAGGATTTCTTCAATTATCAAATTATAATTGGTATTGATTTAATAAACAAACAATAACAGATTCAGCCCAGTATAGGTTTTAGTATTTATTAATTTGGTCCTCTGTAAAAACCTTGTATTAGCGAAATTATCACGTATCACTTTAAAATCATAGTTACATGAACCATGTGTGTAGTTTTTTCGACTGACTTCTTTAAATAAGCCTACATTCGGAAAAAATCATTTTCAGTCGTTCCCACATAGTCGGATCTACGTAACATGGATAAGGAATGCTGCAACAACAAAAGCAATAACCTTTAAAAAACTTAATTTACCAACAAACATAAAAATTTCCAAGCGAAAAAAACGGTTGGCCTCCGCACGTTCTCCCGACAGTCGGTTCTAAGTTACTGGAACGACCTGGACTTACTATATATCAGGCCAAGGACTGTCACTCCAGCACCACTCCCTGTACATGTATGGGGAATGTTTTGGCTGTTACAACAACAACAACCCTTGAAAACTAATTTACCAACAACCATAAAAAATCTCAAGCGAAAACATCGATTCGCCTCCGTAGCAACCGCGTAATGCTGCATAAAATTGTTATGAATACTGCGTTAGTATAAATTCCTGCTTCCCAAGTTTATCTAACAAATTACACTAATCCCGTTTTTCTTTGCAGAAATCACTTTTCCTATTCAAACGTACCACTTGAAATTTCGCTTCATCAGTTAGACGTGCTTCCTCAGGCCCAGGATTAGCTTGCTGATGCTGCAACATATGCTCATAACTTTGTTGTATTATACGCAGTGCGGCCACTTCCTTTTGCAGTGCACCACTTTCTTCCTCTTGCTTTTTCTTTTGCAAATTGAGATAACCAATGTAATCGATGGACTTTTGCAATATAAGCGCTTTGCTTAATTTGTATCCAGACGCTGAATCATTTTGTTGACATGTGGGCACTAACTCCTGAAGGCTATCATATCCCTTCTTAATGGCATCACGCCTTTTTTGCTCTGCTTGAGTGTGCGCTTCTCGACGCCTCTCTTTGTAGCTTAAAGTTGAAGAAGCATGTGCCGAACTACTACGGCCATCACCGCTGTCATCATCTTCATCTGGAGGAGATGTAACATGCAATATTTTAAATTTACCTATACAATATTTTAATCTGTTTTGACCAACCTGTGTTGTGAGCAGACGAATTTGGTGTGTGTGTGCTGTCTTCTCGACTCTCTTGCGTATTTGGATCCGCATCGTGGTCCATTGTCATAGAGTAGTCCTCTTGTGGGCGCGTATTATTACCTGTTGGTATTTCTTGTATAAGAGTAAGATTTACAAGCTACAAAAATTTACCAAAGTCGCTTTGTGCGGAGCTTAGATTTTCCGTCATTTTTGTTAAAACACACTCAAATTTTACTTTGCAATGCAAGCATAATCACCAACAATCGAAAATTAGAATTCACGTAAGCGAAAATACACAAAAACAAGTGAGCATGAATGAATTTATTTTGTGTAAATGCTGCCACTGTCTAAGAATTTTATCAATATAAATAATACAGCAATAAAGCATCCCTACAAGAATTGGATGATGGGAACTCATTTTTACACTTTTTTTTACTAATGCTTGTAATATCGATTATGTAAAATAATATATAAATTCTCTCAGTTCCTTGCCTCGAGACATCCATGGCGCACAATTCATCCATCCACCCAAGGGGACTCGGTAGTAGCAGCTGATTTTGTTTTTTTTTTGAGATTTGTGGGTTTGAATGTCAAACTGCTATGTTGCTTTGCTGATGTGTTGTTTGTTTGCTCACATTCTAATAGAAATTTTGGCATTCAACCCACCAATTTACAAAAAAAATACATATAAATATTGTTGCGCTACCGATGCAACCTGCTATAAATTCACCTTGGCTACATCTATAGGGGTAAGTCATATCTATACAATATCACTAAAGTGGCTGATTTGTTTTTTGTTTTCTTACGATTTGCTATCTTGAATGTCAAATGACCTACTTCTTTATTGTTGCTTTGCTTAAATTCTTATTGAAAACTTGATATTCCACATACCACCTTGCAAACACGAGACACATGTAAAGGTTGTTATTGCCCCAGTGCCATCATCTTGTATGAATTTGATTTTTGGGCAGGTTTCACATCTAGGTCAAGATGAAATAATCAGTTTTCTTGCGATTTGGTAGTTTTGGTCTTATAATGTTGTAGAAAATATCTCAAAGAAATTATTAATGCACCAGCTTATTTGTAATGTCATACAAATAAAGTGCTTAAACGCCTTTAAACGTAGAAATATTGGATTAAGTAAATTGTATTAAGTGAATTTATTTTAAAATATTACAATTTTAGTAAATGTTCTGATGAAAGCTATTGAAAATATTATCAAAGTAGGAGCATAGTAAGTTGTTCCCAAGCATAGTAAGTTGTTATCTGCCAAGAATGTTGATATTTTCTCAGCTGCATTGGTTATCAAATATTCAAAGATTTTAGACTGTTTACTTTTTCGTGACATACTACTTTATCTCCAGTATTAAGTAAAACACTAACTAGACACAACTATTGCTTCTGTAAATATAAAAGTTGATTTAAGAAGATTAATTTTCATTTAAACGAGAGAGAATAACAAAGTGGCGTTCACACTTAGAAGAGTTTACAGAACTACTGTATAAAGAATACCACCTTATCGCTGTGAAAACCCCTTACGTAATTCTACTACTTTTTTTGATACTAGTCAGTAATGGTAGCACAGTATATAAAATATATAATTCTTAAATTTAGCGGTATTTGTTGTAGTTTTGCTCTTTTAGGCATGCTTATTAGATAATTTTGGTCATCCTCGATGTAAGGAATATAAACGTGGCGCCATTCGCAAACCGCTTATTTGTTCTTGGTAAATTTGACAGAAAAAGTGACGCCAACACAGCAATTAAACTAACCTTTAAAATGAGTTTATTTACATATATGTATATTCTTTTAAAAAAGAAATGATAAGATTAAAAGTCACCTCAGCTAGAAATTGCAGAGTACTCATCAAGTGCTTCCGCCACCATATTAAGTATGTATTTAAACGCAAATTTGTTCCATTGGAAGTTCTTAATAAAAATTTAACAAAAAAAAACAAAAATCTGAATTCGACATTGATATTTTTTTATAACCACTTTTAAACTGTTCATATTGAATGCTAAATGTGTATATATAATGAAACTTTAAATGTACATTTTTCTATGTAAAATTCTGTATCGAAATGCAACTAACAGCTAAATATGTTTTGCATTAAGAATCTAAATGCTGAAAGCAATTGTGTAATATTCGAAAAATTGATTCATTTGGACAACATTTTTAGCGTTTTTGTAACAGTCCGCAGTTTCCAAAAATTTTGAACGAATTTTTATTAATTTTGTAAATCGAGAAATTTATTTTTTCAATTAAAATTAAAATAGAAAACTATTTAACTTTATATAACTTTGCCGTAAATGCAATAAACTGTATCTGACCCATTTCACACTGATTTAAAAAATACATATAAAAGACAGCGTCCTGCTTTTCACCTTATATCGCCCAAAATGCGACTCCATGAACAAATTTCAAAAAAGCAATGTTCCAAATTGCGAAATGTTTGGTCGTCCAAATATAGATCCGCAAGCATCTATTTGCGCTCTACTCGTAAAAGCTAGTTTCGTCTACCTTCCTCTTCTACCAATAAAACTGCTGTAGTATTGGAATTCATTTTTATTTTAAATAATGTTTTTTATTT
Source organism: Anastrepha fraterculus (assembly GCA_037575425.1). Taxonomy (NCBI): domain Eukaryota; kingdom Metazoa; phylum Arthropoda; class Insecta; order Diptera; family Tephritidae; genus Anastrepha; species Anastrepha fraterculus. The sequence continues at coordinate 19,728 of JAYXIM010034174.1, read as the reverse complement.
AGTTATCATTTTAAAATAATTCTTTCTGTGCTATTAATTATCAAGGATTTTAACAATATCTTAATTTAATTTAAGTTCTTGGTTGTAATGGTTTACAGCACTAACTATGAAAACTATGGGCCTACTAATGGTATGTTTCCCGAATTCATTCGTAATACGAACATAATAAATAATGCGGCTACCTGGGAGATTTGAAGATTAAAATTAATGGTTTATTTATTGATTCATATGAATTGAAAAGATAAGCATTAAAACTTGTTGTACGACAGTGTACCCCCCGAATAATTTATACGATACATAGTGTTAATTAAGTCAAAATCTTATTACCGTTTAAAGCGATAAGGTAACATTGTTCGTGAAATTGCCTTCGTGTCGCTGGCCGATTAATTTTGCATAGTAGGTTATATTAAAGTGAGTGAGTGTTATATTAATTTAGTTGCTAGCTATTGTACAACTCTTGGTACAAATTAGTCAGATTTTTGAAATTTTTTCAACAATTGCCATTGTGTAAAAAAAAGCAAAATGGGTCTGTTATATGGCATTGGTGTTAGGATAATGAATTTTATGGTATTTTTCCTGATCGTCATTTTGCTTCCGGGTCTGCCACCGCGAACCACTTTCCCTTACAAAGAATTTCAGTAGGTCTAAAGGTTCACCTTTCTTCCGTTAGAGAAAAATTATAAAAATTTACTTACAGTGTTGCACCTGCTAAAGATTTAAAAGGCGCCTTGGAGCCTAATCTGCTCTTAGATGGTGGTGAACGGCTTTTAGAAGGGCGTGTCTATGGACCGGAGTGTCTTATAGCACGTAAAAACGAAATTTATACTGGCATCCATGGTGGTGAGGTGATCAAATTGACGGCAGACCATGTAACACACGTTGTAAAAATTGGGCAACCATGCGGTATGTTTTTTTCTCCAGAAATTCATGAAACTATAAAAATGTATATGTATTTTTCCATTGTTAGAAGAAATATTTGAAGAATCACGTTGTGGGCGACCTTTGGGACTTGCCTTTGATACAAAAGGTAATAATTTGATTGTGTCAGACGCATACTATGGTATATGGGAGGTGAATCTTAATACCAACCAAAAGAAATTGCTGGTGTCGCCTCAGCAAGAGCTACCCGGAAAAGACATTAATCGTAAAGCTAAAATTTTCAACACTGTTGCTGTGGATCAGAAGGGTGATATATATTGGACAGATTCAACTTCAGATTTTTTACTGCTCGATTTAGTATTCAGCTCGCTTGCAAACCCCTCTGGCCGGTAAGTCGATTTTGAACTTTATATGACCTAATGCCAAAAGAAAGTTTCTATTATAATCTATGCATAAATTGAGAAGAAATAGTACATGCGATAAGCAAAACTGGTTTTTTGGTTGCGTGTAGTAGTGTTTTGTTATTTTTTATTTTATTTTGGATTAATGCCAGCAAGTGCGTATGCACAAACTGTTCCTTAAATAATCATCACGTCAAGCTAGCTGACGACGTCATTTTTACACTGAAATATTTAATTTTTTGAAGGCCTTCCCTTAGTTTTGCATATGAACTCACTGTATAGATTTGAGTATTCCTCACCTGTGAATCATAACGGCCTATAAATCTTAATATTTTAAGCTATGGCGAAGACAAAATATTTTTTAATTTGGTTTGTTTTAAAAATATTTGGTTGAGGGCTTAAATGTTAAAACAAGTGTGCAAATGACGATCAAACACGAGGTATGAATGTTATTGAAACAAGTGGTACTAAAAAAATATACTGTTAGGTTTTTTCTTTAAAAACATTTTCGTTAAATCAAATACATATGTGCTCAACTTTCCTCCAATAAAAAAATTCTGTATAGTTCGAAACTAATGAAAGAAGAAGAAATACACTATTCCATTCAAAGAGTATTTTGCCGTGATCGAGAGTTGCGGAAACTTTAATTGAGATATAGTTAAGATACCTTGAGATAGTCGGGTTACGCTATTGTAACGACCCCGGTATATATACAACCAACGGCTAAAACAACTCGAGGAGTACTTCCAAAAAATTTAAGCAAAATATTTTATATTGTTCAATTACAACAACAACACGAAGAATAAATGTTATTTCGTTATATAGGGTTATTCAATAGGTGCGCTTCAACTTTTTTCCGATAGGGAGGGCGAACGACGCAATATTTTTTATTTTTCGCTTGTCATTTGTAAACTTCATTAGTATACATTTCATCATGGAACGCTACACACTTGAGCAACGATTGCAAATCGTGCAAATTTTTTATGAAAATAATCGTTCTGTTGCTGCTACTTTAAGAGCATTACGGCCATTTTACGGTCCATTTAACAAGCCGTCCCGTTTTGGGGTTATGCGAAGTTATTGGTCTACAGTAACAAGCCGGCGACGATTTGTGAGCTCAGAGCCAATATTGAACTCGAAATTGCTGGAATTTCGGCCGATTTATGCAAAAGAGTGGTCGAAAATTAGGTTCAACGATTGGACTTCGTAAAACGTGCACGCGGTGGTCATGCAAAAGAAATCGAATTTCATACTTAAATGTATATGTTCAAACTCGTTAAAAAAAAAAATATTAGTTAAAAAAGTCAAACCGTTTGTGTTTTATTCAAAAAAGTTCAAAAGTTGAAGCGCTCTTACTAAAAAACCCTATAGTTTTAGGCTGCAGAGACCACCGCTCTGCAATAAATTGAAATGGTGATACGGGGAACACGAATCAGACCATCAAATTATCGAAATTAACTTTCTTATTTTTAATGTAATTAACTAACACCGCGGCCGCCGTAGCCAAATGGAATTCACAGAGAGAACGTAGGTTCGAATCTCGGTGAAACACCAAAATTAAGAAAAACATTATCTATCTACCGCTAGTCGTCCCGCGGCAGGCAATGGCAAACTTCTGAGTGTATTTCTGCCATGATAAAGCTCCTTATAAAAATATCTGCCGTTCGGAGTCGGCTTGAAACTGTAGGTCCCTCCATTTGTGGAATAACATCAAGACGCACGCCACAAATAGGAGGAGGAGCTCGGCCAAACACCCAAAAAGGGTGTACGCGTCAATTATATATATATACAGTAGATTCTGTTTTTATGCGGTATATACGTTCCGCAAGAAACAGCCTAAAAAAAGCTACCAGTTCTATAGTAAAACTATAGATACGTTTTAAAAGTGCTAAGAACCGCATAAATCTGAAATAATGTAATAAAATCGCATAAAAAAAGGGTACTAGTCCCATATTATAACTATAGATACGTTCCATAGACCGCATGAATCTGAAATAATTAAATAAAATCGCATAAACAAAAAATTGTATTTTTTAAAAATTATATCTTTATTTAAGAAACGTTAGAATCGAAAAATAAATTTACATCGTCAGAATCAGACAATACCCGCATGTTGCGCATTCGTTTAGGATTTGGCGTAAAATCACTTCCGTCACTAGAGGAAATGTACACATCTGATCTGGATGGTGATGCAGGCCGCTCCATACTTGTAGGGTTAGAATTTTTGATGTAATCTGTGATGAGTTTTTGCTTAGCTGGTTTAGAATCTTGTTTATATGTACAATTCCCGATAGGTCGACATGCATTTTTTAATTTTTTTAAAAACCGCACTATTTCAAAATCGCATTAAAAAAAAAACCGCATAGAAACAGAATCTACTGTATAACTAACACCGTTATTTCACAAGTTTTATAATTTGATGCCATTGCTTACTAAAGATGCTCAGATTTCAAATTAAGAAATACAAATAATTATTAAACAAGTTACATTAATTTCACAACTATTAAACAACCACATATTTTTATACTCTAGTCTCTTTAAATACGACCGTGCCAACAACGTGAGTACTGTACTACTGGATGAGTTATTCTTTGCTAACGGTTTGGCTCTAAGTCCGGATGAAGATTTCATTGTTGTCGCCGAAACTGGAGCGATGCGTTTGATGAAGTACTATTTGAAAGGCGCTAAAGCTGGCCAGAGTGAAGTTTTCGTGGAAGGTTTGCCTGGTCTGCCCGATAATTTGACTCCTGATGCCGAGGGTATTTGGGTGCCACTCATAATGGCTGCCGATAGTGAACATCCCACCGCCATCAATATGTTCTCGAAATTTCCTAGTATACGATTATTCTTTTCACGTCTGCTTAACCTCTTCGAGCTACCGTTCCGTTTAATAAACAACGCATTTCCCAACAAGTTGGCTCAAAAGTTTATCCATTTCATTGGACATGGTGAGAGTATAACCTTCTTGGCAGCCAAACGTGCGACTATCGTGAGGGTAGATTGGAATGGTAATATTATTGGTTCGTTACATGGATTCGATAAGTCTGTCGGTGCTGTTTCGCATGTCTTGGAATTCAATGATCATCTCTATCTTGGTTCACCGTTCAATCGGTTTCTGGCGCGTGTTAAGTCACCGAGAGCCGGCAAGCAGCCTGAGGTTAAAGTAAAAAATGTGAGGTATGAGGGCGTTGGAATGGAAGCTTCTGTTAAGCCACAAACTACTACTAGTAAGCCAAAGCCTGCCGCTACTAAACCAATAACTACGACTTCGCTACCAACGACAACAACAACGACCACAACTACACCGCGACCGACTACGACAACGTCACGACCAACTACGACTACACCTAAACCGACAACAACGACAACCACAACAACAACTAGGAAACCTGCAACGACTACGACACCAACAACTACGACACCTAAACCAAAAACTACTACAACACCAAAACCAGCTACAGCGGCACCTAAAACCACAACTGCTGCACCAAAAGTGAATCCAACAACCACAACTCCCCGACCTCCCACCACTACTTCTGCACCAAAACGGGTGCCACCCAAGCAACCCGCACCGATTAAGGAAGAAATACCGAATGACACCAAACCGCCCAAATTCGACAAACTTAAAGTGATCACCAAAACTGGCGAACACATCGAACTTTAAATCGACTAACAATCATTCACTTTACATAGCATCATTACCTTCCTCTGGCACCAAAAGTGTCGATCAAGCATAATACAATAACAACACCCACATTTGCTGGCATGTAACATTAGCGCTTACAGGGATTTGCATTTAATGTGAGAAAGGGAAGTAGCAAAAATCTAGTAAATAGGTTATATCTAACGATTCAGCGAACTCAAAAGCAAGCTCCCAGCTACGTTAGTCGGTTCTATGCTACCGGAGCGTACCGGTTTTATATGCGGCCAAGGATTGTTACTACGAAAAAATTTCAAAAAATTGTTTAATTGTTTTAGGCTGTTATAACAACAAACAAAAGTAGCATGTAAACGAATACATTCCAATTAACATTCCAACTGAAATATGTAACTGCAAATACGCAGCTGATATTTTACGTTTATTTATTTATTCCGCGTAAATAGAGTAGACAAAGCGCTATCAAATCAAAAATGTATAATTATTCAGTCAACTTCCTTGGCTAAAGAAGTAGTTATAAGATCAAAACCAAGTCGGATCTCTGTAAAAAAAATGTATTTCTGAATTATTGCTCGAACAAAAATCTGTAATTGTCTGCAAAAATGAACTCGTTTCGCTAGTACTATGTTTGCTTAGTACTTATTCGCATTGATTATACTAATTAAGTATATTGAGTATGCATATTTGCACAAAATTATAATAGTGAATTTTATAAAATGGATTACGAAGTCCTTTGCTCCATTATGGTCACGGTAAATATTCTATCTAAACTGTCTAGTAAGTTTACGCACTTTAGCTGACGGGCGATCTAATGAAATAAACTTCTTGTACTGATTTTGAAATTGATCATTTATTTAGTAAGTGTTTGTCTTAAACTTTTTCTTTTCATTTTTTACAATTATAATATATTTCTTTAAAGTTAAATAAAGCATAAAGCATTTTTCGATAAACTACCTAAGTACTTGGAAGTTTTTATTTTTTAATTAATAATAGCTACAGTTGTATTACTTAAACAAAATTTTCAGTCATCGTCTAAAAGTAAATACGTATGTATGTTTGTAACTGATATTAAAATTATCTTCCTTACGAATACATATTCAGTTGCCGCTAAACTGCTAAATCACATCGACAAACTTTGTGGCATACTTATCTACAAAGATGTATGTATGTATATGAATGTATATATGTATGTACACGAATTTGGGCTGTACGTTGAGCACCATTATGTGTGTGTGTATGTATGCGTGCATTCATGTGCTTGCTCTAATCACGTTTATTTAATTAGTTTGTTGTTTTTGCTTTGAAACCACCTCCATATCATTCAACTTCACGTGCTTTTTGCGCTTTGCGGACGGCTTGGTGGATCGGCTGGATCCGTCCATTGCCATTCGGTATACATAACACATTGGCTTTGCGAATCCATGTAGAGATGAGATTGTGGACAACGTTTCAATTTCGCCGGACGTCCTTGTGCCTCACATGTCCAATATTTTGTAGGGTCCCAGTAGTGGCGGAACATGGCGTTAACCTCGTGCAGTGTATGGCAGCCGGGTTCGCCGTCGTAATCGCCAGCGTGTTCATGTGTTGATCGCTTTGTCGATGCCATTGTATGGACGGACGGTATATGGTACACAGAGTACGTATTTATGCTAATCAATTTTTAATAATTGCAATTAATTCTTGCAACCGTTTGTTTGTTTTCTAGTGTCAAGTTTTCCACGGAGTGTTAGAGGCTTATTGTTGCACTGCTGCTGTAATGTGCTGAAATGGAAATGTTACTGCTGTTTAAATAGTTTCCATCCAATAAAGTGATTCATCGTAATTTAAATATATTGCGAATATTGTTCTTGTTAATTTGGTTTTTAATTATATATAAATAAAGACAATGAATTGTGCGCTACTACAGTGAGAAGGTTGCGGCGTCGCATGTGTAAGAGATGTAAAGTGAGGTAATAAAAGACGCTGCTGTGCAAACAAACAAATGTTCAATGTCTGGTTTTGCAAATTTCACAATACAAATAGTAGTATGTAAATAGATGTAAAAATATAATAATATAATAAAGACACTTTACATTTTTTATTTGAAAATGAAAAAAAAAAATCTTCTGAATTCAACCACACTGGTTTTAAAGTGCTCAATACAAATTGCGTTTATGGTAAATAGATGGCAAAAATTAGTATAATAAAAAAAATTATAATAAAGACAATTTAAAATTCTTCTTTAACCCTTAACGGCCGAAAGGGCCCCCTACGGGGACATAGTATTTATGCGATAGAAAACGCAAAACGCCCCAATTCGAGCACATGAAAAGAATTCAGTTTTCATTTCATTTATTTATCATCGCTGTAGTTTTAAATATTTAGTTTGAGTTTTCATCCTTATAAACGTTCTAGAATTTCACCTAATATTCCGTCGTCTTATGGGCGAGTATTACAAAAAAAAAGCTCTCGGCCGTTAAAGGTTAAAATTTAAAAAACGTGTTCTGAATTCAAACACATTGCTTTTAAAGTACTGTTGTTGTTATTGCTGTTGTTGTGCTCAATACAAATAGTGTTTAAATAGTTGCAAAAAATTATTATAATAAAAAAAAATGTATAACAAAGGCAATTTAAAAGTTCCTGTTTTAAAATAAACAAAATTATCCTGAACTTCATTAGTTTTATTGTAGTTCATTTGATTTTTTACTTTTATTTTAATTAATTTTTTTCTCTATGTTTTATTGAAATTTATTTATTTCATTTTCATTTTGGTCCATTTTGTCGTGCATAATATGTACAATTTTGTATTACTTTTTGCTTCATTTCATGAAATACATTTTATTTTCCTTTTTTTAATTTAATTCTTTTGGGTCTTCACTCGATGCGCTTTAATTTTCATATAACGAATGTCTACTTTTTATTAAAAATTCCGAATTCTATAATTTTATTACGATTTCTTTGTTTCTTTACAGTTCTTTGGCACATTATTGGCCATAATTCTTACCTTGCGACGTTGTTGCTAATTTTTGTTGATTTGTTGCTCCGGGACACAAAAAGATTTCTTGAAATTTCGTTCGCTACTAAAATGAACCGCTCAAATTTTAGCTATTGCTGGCGCTGACAATTCGAAAATATTTATGCGCTTGCAATTTTCTTTCTTTCTTTATATAATTTCGCCTCTTTTAATACGAGTATATTTACTGCTTGTCACAAAGAAAGTGCAATTTTTTTTTGTCATATATATATAGTAATTTTATTATTACAACACATGCACCACTTTCTAACTGTATATTAATTAATTTTATATTATACTAAATTTTTGTATATTCGAAAAATGTGCGGCCGAGTGCACTGAGTGCTCACAACGCTGAAGGTGGTTGCGCTGTTGTGTGAGCTACTGTCTCGTTGCCTTTATATTTAACCCTGAGCATGTTACCAAGTTCTTTTCTTTATTGTGGTTGTATTTCCTTTATTTCTCTGTGATTGACTAATCTTCGAAAACATAAAAAAAAGAAAAATTAATATTTCAAAATTGAAATTTGTTCACAAGAAATGACATGAAGAAGTGGGTTGTGAGTTGAATTCCAAAATATCTCATATTTTACTGGAGAGAAATCTCAATACTGCTCATGTGCACGTGAGTGTTGGTGCGAGTATCAGCTGCAGCGTGGTTATGGAAATTTTTTTAATAGTCATACCTAGTCATAGTGAGTGTGCCTGTAGGAAATTTTTTTATGTCTCTTAGCAGATAATAGAATACATAGCAGATGTGTATGTAGTTGTATGAAGATAGTGAGTGAATATGCACGACATACATACATACGTAGATAATCGCTATAAATAGTAGTTTGGGGGAAATACAAATCCATTATTTTTGCGTAAAATTTTTGCGCAAATGGTTTAAAATTGTTTTATGGTCGATCTTTAGCTCCTGGGCGATGCTACGACAACTAATCTTCAACTTCGGACAACTTCGATTATTTCTGTGATTTTATCGGCATTTTCGACATTTTTTTAACATCAAAAATGGCTGAATGTATGCATTTTCGTCTTTATCCGAGAAAAACTTTAAAATGCACCGAATTTTCTCTTTGTTGACTTCCTTTGTTAACACCCTGTAACTCACAACTGAATAGAGCACACAAAAAAGGATAAGCTTTTTTTGATTAGTGTGAAATGTCACCTTGACACCGAGCATGAGCTTTAAATTGTTTGATCGATACTTTACGAGATATCGATCACTACAGGCATCTACCGAGAAAATAATGGATTTCTTTTTCCCCCAACCCAATGTATATAAATATATCACATTCACAGCTTATCAGATATGTTACCTTTTATATACATACATATATGTATGTATTTACATATGTATGTAAATATGATAACGTATCACCCAGTTACTTAATTTCTCTTTGGGTTAGAAGGTACACGCAAACAATGCGTGCGTCCAAGAACATTTCGTACACCTTGATAATGAAAAAATATTCAAAAATTTGTTTCATACATATACTCATATGCATACATACATACATACATATGTACGTCTGGTTGGTGAGCGAGACTCTGACACTTAAATTTTGCTGCCGTCTGATGTCGTCACAGGCAACAGCGAAGCAGTACACTAATATGCAGTACACCATGTTAAAAAAATTTTCTATTACATATTTTGCTCATTGTTTCTCACGCTGCAAGAGTGCGTCGAGCGTGCGAGGCTTCAATTACAAATATTTAGTAAAAAATTTCTAATCTATACAACTCGCGAAAAAATGTAGATATCTCAACCACTTCGGGCACTTCCGATACAACGGCAATTTTCTACACTGTAAATTATTAATTGTAACAACAACATTTCAAGATTTATTTTAAAATCTTGAAAAATGGGCGCGACGTCGCATGCTCTCGGGTAATATTTATATACGCACTTGTGTATAGAGGCAGCTTCTTTATTATTATTTTTTAAACTCTACTGATTTGAAATTTTATTCAGCGTACGAGGGTGGAACAATATGTTTGTGAGAGTTAGAACAGCTGGCGTTGATAACTCAAATTCGGCAAGAATACCACAAACACAATTTATGCCCGAGGACGTTTTCACCCAAATTAAATAAAAGCTTGAAAAGTATTCAGGAGGCAGTTTATTATCGATTGGGACGATCCATCTTTGGTGTACTCCGCACACCATGCGTCAAATGCTCCGATTTCCCAATCGATCCGCTGCACATGGAATCATATTGGTAGATCGGAATATGAAAGTGCGCTAATTTAAAGAGATGAATGCAGTTTTGCTTAAATATTTGGATATGAAAGGCAAACCGAATGACTGGTTCTGCGTCGTTGTCACAACGTCGGTTCTTCGTAACCCGGATTTATGTATATATATCCGGCCAAAGACTGTCGCTTCAGCAACATGCTCCGCATATGTATGGGAAATGTTTATTCTGCTATTCTGCAACAACAACAAAACAACAACAACGGGTTTTGAGTTTTGAGCGATGTTCAATCGCAATCCGATCGAGTTGTTTCACTGTTTCGTGCATGTGTACAAAATATGGATTCGTCACACATCACCAGAGACTATGAAGCAGTGGACTTCTCGTGATAAATCAAAGTCGGATGACTGGTTTTTTCTTGTCACCTGGAAAAGAAAAACCTTTGTGTGCATCACAAATCATCTACCGTTTGGAGGTGGCTTAGAACGGGCCAATTTTAAGTTGCGGATCAGAAATTGAAGATTAAGCTGGGCCTAATCAATTTTCCAAAAACTATATACGTCTTCTTGTTTGTTGAAATATCCGCTGGCGCGATTTTGGTCGAGTGTAACAAAGCGCGCCAGTCGTTTCTTTTTCGTGTTAACCCGCGTTAGTTGGACACTCCAAGTGAAGCCGAGTTGTTCTCTACCTGATCTTTCTAACGCAGTGAAGGTCTTTCTCTTCCTCTGTTACCACCAGCTGGTACCGTAGCGTACTGGAGCGTTTGTGTGTTTATTCGGACGACATGATCCAGTCAACGAAGGCGCTGGACCTTTATTCGCTGCATTACGTCTATGTCGTCGTAAAGCTAATAATAATAAAACTCATTATTCCCTCGCCTACTCGCCGTTGCCAACGTGCAAAGTTTCAAAATCATTTGCCGAATCTTGCTCTCAAACACTCAAAGGGACGTCTCATCGGATGTTGCCATCGTCTGCGCCATACGATAGGACATACATGATATGAGCCTTATAAAAGTGTTAGTTTTTTGTTCGTTGGGAAAGGAGTCTACTACTCAATCGCCTACTTAGTCTAAGGCAGCAGTTATTGAAACAGAGATTCTCCGTTGGATTTTAGGCCTGACATTGTTATCGGTGTGAATGCTGGTTCTTAGATAAACGAAGTCTCTTACAACTTTACAAATTATATATTAGTCTATTATAATTATAATATTATTAATATATATCTGAATTAGTGGTCTCATAACTACCTTCTTCTACTTATAAGCTCGTGCGCTCTACTTTTTACCTAATCAAACTTGAAGCTACAAGAAACATATCGAAATATCGTTAAAGTCATGAAGTTATGATCTGATCGTCACTTCCCATCCCAAAACAGCAGTTAGGTGTACGAATAATTTTTCAACACACTGTGCAGCAAGTGGCTCTTTCGCCGATTGTGCGTATCATATAGACTGAAAGTGCAAAGGCCGGATATGAATATTCCGCTATCGGTCACCTATCGATAATCAGTGATAAATGTTGAAATTTTTTTGTGTCCATATATTATACATACATATCAGCCATTCGGGGTCGGCATGGAACTGTAGTGGTCCCCATTATATTGCATTATCCCAAATTTCGTGAGGAAGCTCAGCCTAAGCCCCTCAAGTTTGCATGAGTCACGTTATTTTATGATATAATACATTTAATATGTATGTATGTATGCAGTGATCATTCGCGCAACAATTTCTTCATGATCTTGCTATTTTTTCTAACAAGTGTGAATTCATAAAAAATGATTGGCAGATGGCCAGAGAGGTGCGCTGACTTAGTGCTCTTGAATTAACATATTTTTCGTCTAAAGATGAGACAGGAAAATATGTATTGTCGATGTTGTTGTACACATCCAAACATACATACATACAAATGCCAAATATTATGTACAAATTGGGGTCATATGGAAATATTTGCGTGAAATTTAGAAGAATCAAAAAAGTATCTTCTTCATATCAATTTGAATACATGGGTAGACGGGTGTTGCATTAAGACTAGCAAATTTATATATAAGGTTGTCAAAAAAGTCTTGCGGTATTTTTATTGAATTTTCAATTGTTCATAAAATTGGTTATAATAATGCGATTTTAGTCAAATATGCGCCGTTTTGTTCGATGACGAGTTATTTTGCTCCATGTTTGCGACGCTATAACTCACGAACGACTAAAAGCAAACAACAATTAATCAAACACGTGTTAGCACGTGAAAAGAGCTTTCCAAAAAGCTCTAGCGTGAACCGATGCGACGAATACAACTAGAACTACGCGCTTGCAAAGACAAGCTTGCGGAAATACCGCAAGACTTTTTTGACAACCTTATAATACTTAGCGCAATTTGTGTAGGCTGTTCTAGTTGTAGTTGAGTGGACATTTGAAGAGGAGGGTGGCGTCGTACATTGAGGATGGTCATAGATTTATTCTGCAACACTATGCGCATGGAAATTGTATCATTGCTACACGGTTCTCACGAAGCAGCTCGAGCTCATCAACTTGCGTCTTTCATAGGGCGAGAGTCGATGAATTTCATTATTTGTCGGTCGAGAGTTTAGTGGGTGCAGTAGTTGCCGTTTTGGTGAAACTCCCTAATTTAACTTATGTAGCTCGCGTTTGTTGTGTTTTGCCCCCAGCTGGAGTTTGTTGGGATGGTGCTTACGATAACAACCCAACAAAAACTGATACTGGGTATTACACATATTATTCTCTTAACAGGTAGCAGAATGGCCTCGTTCTGTGGGTTGTGCTCGGGCGATTTCAGAAGACCCTATTTCTATCCTAAATGGGATGTTTTGTCAGGTTCGCAGCTTTGTTCCCAGTACTGCACTGTTCCGGTGCAGCTCGAAGCAATGGAGAAATTAGTAAAGAAATGTAGAGGTTGAAGACGAACGCATATTTGAGGGCTTTTCTTAGAGTTTTCCTTACTTAATTTTGCAAGGGCTATTGACACACCCTCGTATCTAAGGAAGTGACGTGTATTTGTCTTTTTTCACATATTGTTTCTTATAACCTCTAACTGGTAACAAGAATCATTTTGCTAATTACAAGTCTATTTCCAAACTATCAACGACATCAAAGTAGTTTGACTATATTTTCAAACAAAAGTTATATAATATTTCGCCATAGAGCGCTACATATCCAATAACTAGCATGGCAATGGCAGGCTCCAAGTTGATACAGTCTCTTCGGATTTCTCTAAGGCGTTTGACAAGGCTAGTGAGTTTCCCTCCATTTTTTTAAATGGGTAAATAGGCCTATCTTTTATGTCGTAAGTGTGTTAGGTTAGGTTAGGTTATTATAAATGGCTGCTCATGCGAGGGTTCAACTTGAAAAAAAAAAAAAATACATTCATTGAAAGGGGAAAAAGGAAGAAGGAGAATGTAGACCAATGGTGGCTAATTAATTACAATACATTTGTATTGACCGTTTCAAACTACTGATGAAATTTACCCGCAATATCCGTAGGTGGAGCAAAAAAGTGAGAGCCAAGATGTCTGTATCTTAGACCGACGAGAGCGGAGCAGTTGAGAAGAAGGTGCTGAGATAATCTCACCTCATCCTCCAGATAGCTTTTTCCGAAAGGACTTGCAGCAATCCCAAGTCTAACCGCATGGATAACTTACAATCAGTGCTCGGTTAACCTTAGAAGCTCCCTCGAGTGCTTCTCGCGACCAGAAGGATTTCGCTACTTTGCACGTTTGCGCACTAACCTAGCGTTCGCTGAGTTGACGCGTAGCTCATCTTTTCAGGAGTAGTCCAAAAGTTCTCAAGGTTGCCCCAAACTTCTCATTTCGCGGTGAAACCGTCTCCAGGGTCCACTGTCTAGCAAGCTCATCATGCCGCCCGGCTGTCAGAATAGATACTGCTTAAGCAAAAATGTAAAAACGTGTGATCACCTCGAAGCTGTACAAGCAATGAACTTTATTGAGCGTCTCATTTTAAGTACAAGGCAGAATATCAGGAAAATAACTGTTTAAAGCTAACTGTGCATAAATACCAAATGTATGTATGTACATCATGAAGTAAATAACAGATGCGTACGAAGAAATAATACAAATACATAGTAGATATGTTATGGTACATAGGAAGATGCTATAAATTAAGGTGGTGCCAGATTGGACGAATTTTGAACATCCTGGCCTCAAAATGCTCTTCGTCCAGAAGCCGGCACAATTTCTGTACCGCACGAGTCGTCATACCGTTCGCCGTCTGAAGCGTGACATTACGTATTAAACCATTGCTGCCCGGATGAACCGCAGTTACGCGCCCTAAGCGCCAATATGTTGGTGGTAAGTTCTCATGTCTTACGATGACTATGTCTCCGATCTTTACGTCCCTTGATTTCGTCTGCCACTTGTTTCGAGTTTGAAGAGTAGATGATATTCCTCGCTCCATCGTTGCCAAAATTGTTGATGTATCTGACGCAGCCAGAGCCAGTGCTTAATACGGTTGGACGGAATTGTTCTGATGTCAGCTTCAGGGACTGCAACCAGTGGAGCGCCAACCAGAAAGTCGGCAGGAGTCAAAGCTAACTTATCATTGGGATCCGCGTATATAGGTGTTAGCGGACGAGAATTTAGGCATGCTTCAATGCGTGTCGCCAAAGTCTGAAGTTGGCTATACCATAATGACTGCGCTCCAACGAGGCGCACCAAATGATATTTGGCAGATTTTACCGCAGCCTCCCAGAGCCCACCTTGATGAGGAGCGCTGGGAGCGATAAAGTGCCAATGAGTACCGAGATTCGCCAAACTTTGTTGGTTGTTGTCCTTCTGCCAAGCAGCCAAGTCTGCTTTAAGCAAACGGTTAGCACCTGTGAACGTAGTACCGTTGTCACTATAGAGATCTCGACATGGACCTCGTCTACTTATAAATCGCGTAAATGCATCTAAGAATGCGGGTGATGAAGGATCATCAACAACTTCAATATGCACGGCCTTGGTCGCCATGCAAACAAAAACAGCTAGATATGTGTTGATCGTTGTACGCGACCCTTTTGTGCCGATGCGCTCTGTAAAAGGACCGCAATAGTCGACGCCTGAAGATATAAATGGCCGTGCTGCAGTAATGCGATGCCTGGGTAACGATGCCATCTGCTGAGATAACGTTACGCCTCGATGTCGTCGGCAAATAACACAAGTCTGCACAAAGCTTCGGACTGCTTGCCTTCCGTTCAATATCCAGTACCGTGCGCGAAGAGTTTGAAGAGTGATTTGCGACCCACCATGAAGCGTGGTTTCATGTGCGTGTCGGATGAGTAAATGTACCAAACTCCCATGCTTCGGTAAAATTATCGGAAAATGTCGATCTTCTGGAAGGTCAGCGTGACCAATACGACCTCTGACTCGCAATATCTCGTTACAATCTATGTAAGGGTTCAATGACCTTAGTTTGCTGGAGCTGGATATTTCCGATCCCTTACGAATCAGAGACATATCAGTCGCAAAGGTATATTGCTCGTTTCGGATTAGCACGTTAAGAGCATCGTCCATTTCTGTAGGATTGACGATCAGTCTTCGCAAATGTCGGCGAACTGGTAGCCACTGAAGTACGATTGCCACGGTACGAAGAAGCTTTTGTAATGAACTAAAGCGTTCGCTTAATGGAATTATTTGGCCGTCTAGACGTCGAGTTGTAAGAACGCTCGCATGGGCCGTTGTTACCACAAATGATGACACTCTTTGTTCACCACGTACAATGTCAAGCTCGTCACCTTTTAAATCGACCCCACAGGAAATTGGTAGCTGTTTGTCCATAAGCCATTTTGGCCCTTGCCACCACAACTGATGCCCAACCAGTTCTGATGCTCGGATACCTCTACTGGCACAGTCTGCCGGATTTTGTGCAGACCGTACATAATGCCAACGATCTGGTGATGTCAGCTCTTGAATGTGACGAACACGATTGGAAATGTACGGCTTGAGAGTAGTTGGAGGTTTACGTAACCAGCATAACACGATTCGCGAGTCGGACCATAAATGATAAGAAGTGTCCGTTAGACGTAAAGCAATCCGCACATTGTCAAGTGTGGATGCGAGTAAATGTGCCGCATAAAGTTCTAGGCGAGGAATCGTTGCACCCTTGGTGGCGCCACTTTGGTGCGAGCTGTTAGCAATGATACCGTTGACCGATTTTCACCGTCTGTTGTCCTAGTATAGAGGACAGCCGCATAGGCAAGTGGACTTGCATCACATAACCCAAGTAGCATAGTAGTCTTACCCTCAGCCAAACCTAACCATCGTGGTACACGGATACGGTTTATCACGTCAAGTTCTCTGTAAAATAAGACCCACGTATTTTGAAGTGCATCTGGGAGTGGTGCATCCCATTCTAAGCCAGCAGACCACAGCTTCTGAATAAATATCTTCCCGGCAATAACAATTGGAGCAAGCATGCCAGTAGGATCAAATAGTTTGGCGACCTCACTTAAAACCCGACGTTTTGTGAGACATCCGATGTTCTGGTTCAGATTCGCTTTGAAAAAAAACTCATCTGTTGTTGGGTCCTAACTTAAACCAAGCACAGTTGCCGTCGATGGTTCACTTGCTAACTCTACGATTGAGGAATTGTTACTAATTAAACGCTTTACAACCTCACCACTATTAGAATTCCATTTTCGTAAACTGAACTGTCCGGCCGACAAAATCGCACTCACATTGACAGCGAGTTCGAAGGCTTTATCCTCAGTGTCACAACTGATGAGAAAATCATCCACATAAAATGATGACAGAATCGCATCGCGCGCAACAGTCGACTGATGGCCATCTGCGACTACGTTGTAGTTATCATAACTGCATTGATTGAGTGCGCGAACTGCGTTGTACGGGCTACAAGCCATCCCATACGTCACTGTAGTTAAACGGTATACTGCTAGGTCAGTGTCTGGTGATTCTCTCCAAATAATGCGTTGGAAATCCCTATGTTCGGGAGTTATCAGAATTTGACGGAACATTTTCTCGATGTCTGCTGTTAATGCTACGCGAAAACACCGAAAACGAAAGATGATATTTACAAATGGTTCTTGAATCGTGGCTCCCACCAACTGGACGTCGTTCAGTGAGAGGCCGCTCGTGGTCCGCGCTGAAGCATTGAACACAACGCGGAACTTTTCCAGAACCGCGTGGTGAGGGATGTAGTAGTTGACCCCCCCATCTCCAATGTGACTAACGGGTTCCATGTGGCCGAGGTCCGCGTATTCGCGCATGAAGGCAATGTATTTTTTCTTGAGCTCACAATTCGCTGCTAGTCGTCGTTCAAGAAGGTGAAATTGTCGTACAGCATGGGCGTATGAGTTGCCCAAAGCCGGTGCGTCAGGATGAAATGGTATATGAACCATGTAGCGCCCATCCCTTGTGCGGGAGTGTGTGGTCAAAAAGATTTTCTCACATTCATCTTCGCCGTTACAATCTTGTGAAGGCACTTCCTCTAACTTCCAAAAGCTTCTTACGAGCTCCTCCAAGCGTGCGTCCTCTTCGCCTTGCTGGGTGCTGAAGGAAAGAGTTGGCGGCGTTGCTGGTACTGGACCGAAGACAACCCAGCCGAAGCGGGTTCGGTGGGCGTGTGGCTCATTGAGGCCACCGAGTCTTATGTCCCCTTCGACTGCTTTTCCCCATACATCCGCACCAATAAGAATATCGATATTACTAGGAATGCCGACTGCGTATCGGCCAATTCTAGACCATTCAAATGCTGCCACCGTGTCATGTCAATATGCACTGTTGGGATGACCTTAGTAATTGACTGCATGACAAGTGCAACGATTTCCAAACTAAAACTGGAATAGAGCGATTTTAACGTGAGTGTGACACGCCCACGTGTACGAGCGTAGGAGTAAGCTCCGATTCCTTCCACCGAAATTTCGCATTTGCTCCTATGAAGAGACAAAGAGTTAGTTAATTTATCTGTTATAAAACTGACCTGTGATCCGGGATCACAGAGCACCCGCGCCAGACGTCCATTGGTAGAGTTGCCGCATGCGTATACACGCGTAGTTGCCAATAACACTGTTGAACTCGCGTTGGCAAGGCAACCTACCACAGCAGGCTCTAGTCAGAGATTCGAATTTCTGGATGCAATAGCACTGACGGCTCCTTCCGGACACGTTGACACTGACTCTGATGGATTCTGAGATAATGATTCGCGGCAAAGTAATGAGTTGTGCTTACGACCAGAGTGACGGCAATTCCCCGATGGACATTGTTTTGCTGAATGACCTTGGTTTAGGCAGTTAAAACAAAGCTTTGTAGCCTTTGCAGCAGTAATTCTGTCTTCGAAAGCGTGCGCATTTCATAATACGATGTGCACCTTGGCAGTATGTGCATTTACCCTCCTCTGCAGATACGACGTGTGATCTAACAGCTCTTGACGGACCACCAGCGCGTTGATGACTCTTGGACGTAAATTCAACCCCATTGCTCCATGTGACAACTGTTGTGCTGAGGCTATGAGCCCGCTGACCCAAAAACGTAAGCAGCTCATCGAGGCTCGGAATTTCGGTGGGTGAACAGCTCATGTTCCATTCGCGCTGTGTGGTTATCGGAAGCTTGGAAACTATTATCGGCATCCCATTCGGCCACTGGTAGACCCATGACATGTAAAGCTCGTAGTGATTCATGTACCGTGTCGACGATGAACAGTAACGCAGTTGGTGTGTCCTCAGTTGTCGGCTTGATATTGAGTAAGCGTGACACATGAGTCTCAGCCAGTTGCCTTCTATTGTCAAAACGTTCTTTAAGCGCCTTCCATAAATCAGCGTATCCCCCAGAATATACACTCCCGACGAGCGGTACAGCACTTGCGCTTACTGCCTGCCGCAACTTGCCTAACTTGTAGGCCTCAGGATAGTCTGTATTGTGGACAAGCAATTCAAAAACGTCCTTAAACGCCAGCCAATTCTGCATAGTTCCATCGAACGTTGGAATTGCAAGCGGTTCTAACTTAACCTCACATTCTCGCGAAGGCATCACAGCAGACTGACTCGGTTTTGCACCCATGATTGCACGGTTCAAGTGGGTACATGCATTGTTATAAATACCTTCAACCTCTTCCCATAACTTCTCGTGGGCCTCCAACTCGGCGTTTGCTGCATTGCCCACCAACAGGTCATGGTTGGTCAACTCTTGCTCAAGATGAAATTCATCAAATGCACCCTGCTGGAATCCACTCACCCGATCGTGTATGCGTTTAATGGCCTTTATTGCCGAAGCGCGCAAATTTAATTCTGCCATTAGTGAAAAAATAATTTAAATAAACGGTTCTATTCCACAATTTAATTATTTGTCCTCACAGGAGGCACCAAATGTTTAAGCAAAAATGTAAAAACGTGTGATCACCTCGAAGCTGTACAAGCAATGAAATTTATTGAGCGTCTCATTTTAAGTACAAAGCAGAATATCAGGAAAATAACTGTTTAAAGCTAACTGTGCATAAATACCAAATGTATGTATGTACATCATGAAGTAAATAACAGATGCGTACGAAGAAATAATACAAATACATAGTAGATATGTTATGGTACATAGGAAGATGCTATAAATTAAGGTGGTGCCAGATTGGACGAATTCTGAACAG